>OW119928.1:30979671-31182171 GCA_933210815.1 Meta bourneti | reverse complement strand
TATTCTATGCATTCTGGGTAACATTGGCACACTTTAGAGACTTTTCTGTCTTACTAAAATTTAAATTCTACAAAAATTTAAAATGTTAAATATGATATTTATTTACATTTACGAAATTGTGTATTTAACAATTGCGTACGTTTATTAGAATGTGGTAGTTGTTACATGTGATGAATAGGAATTACAATTTATTAACGAAAGCGGAAGTTTGCTTACCAATTCAATCCGAGTAATGCCGGGTAATTCTGCTAATAAGTGAAATAAAAATGAATGCGCCAAAGTAATAAATCTGCATTATATAAATTATACGTTACATGAATGTTGTAAATTTATAATATTCTATACACATGAAAAATCTTTTTAATTTTGGAAACCTTTTAACATACAATTGCAAGAACTTTCAAACATTAACATTTTATTGTAAAGATATTTACTTAATTTCTCTATTTCAATTTCAGGCAAGGTAAATAAAATGTAAAGAGAAATTGTCAGTTTACGTTATAGTGCTGGAAAATATAGAAGTGGACTAAAAATTTCGTATTTGATTTGATAACGGATTAGATTTTGCATAGCATTTGCTAAGCTGGATAGAAATTATTCATATTTCAGATAGAGTTCTCAACCATTTGTGGGTTATCAAATCAAATGCTTCGCGAAGATGCACTGCAAATCCATTGTTGTGATAATTTAGAAGAAATTCTATTTCTTATCTCGATCAAGTCAACCGTATCAGAGGATGTGGAGATTTCTCGTAGAACGTTTCCAGAGTTATCTGTATCATTTTCGTTGCCATTAAATAGAGTCCACTCCGCATAAAATATAAATTCCACAGGCAGACGATAATTTAAATAAACATTTTCCACCGAAATTGAATTACGATTTTAGAAAGGACCAATCCGCGCTAACGGAGGGCTCCTCTTAAATATTCCCGCCTTTTCGGTGGCTTGATCTGTAACCGTGTCAAGAACTCGTTCCAACTTATCAGGCAAGCAATCACGGTTAGCAGTTAAAGGGCTGCGGTGATGAATGGGCAATCACTCCTGACGACGATTTTGAGATGCGGGAAAAAGAGCGAAGAATAAAAAAAGAGGAAAGAATTGAAAAAAAATAAAATAAAAACTCAGTGAGAATCGTCTGTTCAATCAAGTGCGATTCAGAGCAATAAGAAGATGGAACTCTTTTGGCTTTAATGGCTCTATTATTTACTTGTTATCTTTCCTCAGCTAAAAGCTTCAGTGTAATTTAAAAACCTGTCACTAAGACGAAGCCTCAAAACAACTGTTGGAGATTAAAGAACGAATAATTCGTCGTGAATAAGGATATAAGAATAATTTTAAGCGCATAACCGATTGAAAATGAAAGATAAATTTTCTTTTTCTTTGCGTAGATTCTCTAGCAAACATACATTAAGAGCAGTGCTTTCTTGTTTTGTAAATATTCCAGATTCTGCTTTTAAGATTCGCGAGATAATTGTTCGAAACGTAAACGAAATCGATAACTCCTATTTTAAGTACTTATTCCCATTGTGAAATGCTCTTAAGATTATTCACTTCTTCGAAAGTTTTCAAAATACGAAGCAAACGGAAGAGAAAAAGGAAAAGTTTGTCATTTTGAATTAAAGATTCAGCAATTATATAATTTCTAAGTCACATTTTCTTATTTTCTTATTAACTACACAAATTCTTTTAAGTCATAATAGTTATTAGGCACACACATTAAAGTGAACATCCGTGTTATTTTTAGAAAAAATTTCTCCACGAACTATACATATATTGTCGCATAATATATTACAACGAGTAAGTTATTTTCAAGGAATCGTTATTTACTCTAAGAGAGAATAGCTTTGTGTAAAAGTTAATGTGTTGTTAAGTGCAATTTTATTTCAACTGTCTTGTATCTGCACACTAAAGAAAGTTTATTATTTGAAAAAGCGAATAAAATATATTAAATGTTTGTTGATGAGTTTAAATTCTTAATGAGTACGAAGAAATATTTAAAATTTTATTTGTTTAGACAATTCTAAGTTTATTAAATTTCTTCATAGATGAATTATCTAGTTAATTTATAATTATTAAGAAAGAAAGCATTTATTTAGAGATTTAAAGGTTTTTGTGCCTGTTCATCACAACATAAAGCCTTTTTCTGTCAATCTAAATGTAGGTGGCGGCAGTGTTTCATTTTCCGAACTGGATATCACTTGGCTTGTTTTCCAGCACGTCACCAATAAAAATTCCAAAGAATAAATTACCAATTGATATATGATAGTCAATGAGTCAGCGCCAATTAGATTAAGTGACAAGAATTTTCAAACCGGCGATAGCCAACAAAGGTTACCCCGATATTTTAAGGTAATCCCGATATGTATCATGTGAGAGCAATTGGGTAGTGGAAGTCTCCACTTTTCATCTGGTTTGTTTGTTTACACGAAAAATTCCTATCATAGACATGGATAATGTAATTTTTATTTGCTTCAGCTTCAGAATTAACTACTTAAGCCTAAGATTCGAAATTATAAAACCACTGTAATGTTTAAGAAAAACGTACTGAAGTTTGTTGTAATTTTTCTGTTCACAAACGACGATCTCATCTTGCCGATAAAAAAATGTTGAAAATGTTTGAGATAATTTAAAGCTCTAAACAGGCTGAAAGTGAAAATTTACCTTTTGCATGTGATCAAAACATGTACCCTCTACGCTCTCTCTTCTCAAACGAGGATCCAAAGATGAATCTACCAAGTTTGAGTCTCGCATTTTTCTCTCTTGCCTTCTCGTCTTTACGTTTGAACGCTGTTTATCATTTTCTCTTAATTGATGACCGCAAAAACCAAAAACTTATCATCAGAGTAATTTTTTATAGGCAAAGAAAAATGAGGAAAATAAATTCGGACAGGAAAGATATATACCACAGAAATGTATTAATTCTACACATGTTTTAAGAATCGATGACTGTTATTAATGATCGTAGTATTTTTCAAAGGCTCTACTGACTGAGATCCTGGTGGAAGTAGCTTAATCTTCTTCCAGTTAGTTCAAACGTTCCTATTTTATCCACTTTTGTATTTTTGGTTTTGTGTAAAGAACCAAAATCGAGCTAGATGACAAATTGGACCAGGTTATTCAATCTATTAGGCCAGTCAGATTGCGAACAAAATGAATAATGGAAATCGGTAATAAAATGTCGCATGTTCGTTATCCAGATCCACAAATATCGGGTAAAGTAGTGTTTGATTTTTATTCGTTGTATCGTCAAAACATTTGTGCTTTTTTATATTTTTTAATAAATTATGTACAAATACTTTTGTGTGCCTGATTTTTAGTTACGTTATAATTTAAAGATTTTAAACAACATATCTATTGTTATTCGATTATTTTGATGGGAGACTAGGTTGGTAGTTAATTAACGTCGCAATGGAGTAACACAACGGGCTATTGTTGACAATCCGGGATCCATTCCGAAGGGGAAGATTCGAGGACAACACCTCGTAATTTTGAATCACGGTCAGATGACGAGGCCAACATATGAGCTGGCACCCACTTTCAAAACTTCCACACTACCCCAACGTGAGGACATTTGATGCCACGACAGATTTAACGTGCACCAGCCCTGGTGTACACGACGGTCTTGGGCTGTAACGGTCTTGGGTCGAACTTGCAACCCTCCGGTTGCTAATGCGGTATTCTACCAACTGGGCTACCGCGGTCCCTTTGAAAATAGAAAGACAGAGCTTTTATGTGGTTAAATAATTGTTTTTCAATACATCTTTATAAAGCAGGAAAATAGCAACCTGAGTTGACCGAACACTTTTGTGACCCACTGTACATTCAATCATCTGTACATTCAATCATCTTTCCCAAGGGAGACTACTAAACCGGTAAATCCTCACAAGGATAGGCACGGGGTCTCCCCTGGAGGAATGTACATTCAATCAATTCGCGAGAAAATTTTATTATTTTACCTAACCGAAATAATACTGAAAATTATATCAAGACAAAGTTAATATATATATACACATAGATCTTAGAACCCAGGTCAATGCATGACCTGGAAAGTCCAGCTTTGGAATTACATTTAATCGCAATTTTAATATTCATTGTCTCGCAAGGTTATATTAAATTGTTTGCTTGTACAAGAAAAAATTAAGTCTCCCGCCACTGAAATATTCAGTTTATGTCATGACAGTGACACGACAGTCTGGTGTCTGGAAGCGAGTTCCATGTAATTTACGAAACTGAAAGTGGTGCCGACACGATCACAAAAACCGCAATTTTTATTTTGGATTGGCTACTTAGGATTTCCATGTGTGAACCACCATGGAAAGACATAATGTATCCGAATTCAACTTTGATACAATTCATTGCATAACTGAAATATTACAAACTTGCGTAATTATCGCGCGTTACTTGGGCTGAATTAATTTGAAACACAGATGGTTGGTTGATTGGGTTGGGTTTTGTGGCGCAAGGGCCATATTTAGCACCAAAGTGTGCTAAATGACGTGAAGTAAACTGGAAACACACAAAGAAAGTTTTACTGACACAGAAGAGAGAAATATACCCAGGAAAGAACGAAATCTGCGCCGCATACAACTGGCAGGTTGCTAGCGCAGTGGGCAAATCCGTTGATCCACGAGGAACCCTTGAAATAGATAGATAGGTAGGTATCAGAAATAGGTAGTTTAATTTACGTTGCACTGGAGCAACACAACGGGAAATTGGTGATTGTCCGGGATCAATCCTGAAGGGAAAGAATCGAGGACAACACCGCAATTTTGAATCACGGTCGGACGACGAGCTGGCACCCCACTCTCTAAACTTCCACACCACGCCAACATGAGAACATTTGAGGACACGACAGATTTAATAGATAATAAAAGCTATTCATTAGAAAATAACAGGATACAATATTGTATACACTATGTCTTCTAAAAAGCTGCTGACTGAAACCAAATCAGTCAAACATCGTCAGCATTGGTTCACCACGAAGTTGTAAATACCATAGATATATTACACTTTTGAACCCTCTCGATTGAGTTTTTATTTCATATAGTCCATGAGCCAAATCTCTGAAATTAACTCAAACAGGTTCTATATAATTTATTGCATGACACGTCTTTGTGCAAAATTTGATATCCATTGATGTAAAAATATTTATTTCTAGACTTCGGCTGGAATTTTTGGTGATGCAAGTGATACATTTCCCCGTGGTTTGAAAGTAAAAAACCCTCTGATTAAAGATGGATAGTGATTAAATCAAACGTGAAAGAATTAAGGAATTCCTAAAAACACAGGCGATAATGATTTCAGAAAACCGAGCTCTAGAAACGCAAGCGATCAAGATTATTTCAATTTAATCACTTGTTATTTTAGCCTTTGGTCTCACTTTGGTGGACTACATTACGATTTTAGTAGTCATCCTGCTTAGAGCATATTGCAGCGAAAAAGCTTTAGTTGTATAAAATTTTGTTAGTAAACTGTAAACAAGAGAAAAAGCTTTCGTTGTCGACAAAAGTCTTCTTTTAACGTTTTACGACCTAAAGGTTTTAAAGCGCAAGGAAAAAAATGTGATGAAAGATTTGAAAAACTGTTTGATTATGAATCATAGTTTCAGGTGATAAATTTTTGTCACACACGGGTACGCAAAAGTTACGTCACTTTTCTATTCATATGCTTATTATATAAGTTTAATAATGTAGTAAAAATTTAATTATATTATGAAGTAAAAATTTTCAATCTTAAAATCTGTGTGAAAAAGATTTAGAAAAATGATTTGATTGTTACCTCTTTGAACGTACCATTTAATTTTCAACTGGGTTATATAAAACAAGATTTCAAAAGACAGGTAAAAGATTTCAAAGCAATTCAGTATTATTAAAAGGAATTTTTTTCCACTACCTTCATTTCTTTCAGACATTTGAGTTCGCCTTTTCTTTACTCTAAAAATTAATGAAAAGATATTTAAATCCATATTATCAAAGAGTACATTTTTTATTTTGAAATTGTGATGCCTTTTTTGTATTAAAATTCTATGAATTTCACTATCTAAAAAACCATTGCTGAAACATTATCTAAAATTTAAACCATAAAACAACGCAAAATATGCTATTATGAATTTAAGTATCAGTAAAGTATATTAATTTGCATGGGAAATGCTATTTTAATTTAAAATGCAAAAGAATTCATTTGTGACTTTTCTTGCAAAATGGTTTTTATTTGAAAGAGCTGAATTCATTCATTAATTAATTTCTCTAAGCAATTTAAATTTCTTTATTTTAAATACTTTCGTTTGGCAATGGTAGATAATTTTCTAAATGCTCTCGTTTTCAATTGAGTAACTTTTTCGTAAAGAAAAAGGCACTAAGCCACTGTATTATTTGTCTTAATTTGCTCTTTTGATTGCCTTTTATTTGTGGAATTGCTTCGTTTTCACCATGCTCGTTATTTTTATTTAATTAAAATTAAAATATGAAATACAATTACTTTAATTCGTGTTTTTAATATAATTAATTTATTTAATTGAGGGTCAAATCTTAAATTGAACAGAAGAATTTTCCCTTGTTACATTAACTCTTTTCTGAGGAAGGCAGTAGATATTTTTATTGTTTATTTCCAATTTGCATCATTAATTAGAATATATAATTTTTTGAATAGGAAGAAACTCATTTGATAAAAACCATTATCAATTAAACTAACCAGTTAACCACTTTGGTTTAATAAATCATTAAACCAATTCGTATAATACCAATAAGTTTGTTATTTTGCAGATTATTATAGTATGAGAGGGATTTTTTCAATGTAAAATAAACAAACCAGACGGTCTGAGAAGATCTTACTTCTGCTGTCCAAATGCTCTCGCTTGAAACATATCGAGGTTACCTTAAAATATAGTTTATTGTCGTTTTAGTAAAGCTTATAGTTTAATCTAATTAGTGTTGACCAATAGGCTATCATATATCAATTCGGAATTCATTCTTTGGAATTTTTATTAAGAAATGCTGAGATCGTTTTTGAAAAACAAATCAATAGTCGTCACGTTCAGAATGCGTACCGAAAACACGTATCGCCACAGAAACAATAGCGCACCCTATATTTAGGTTGACAGAAAATATCTCTCATTTTAAAAGTAGAAAACATTACATTATTATTAATAACCTTAATTTAAAAATTAAATCTCAATGAATGGAGAAACAGTTTTGCGATGGAGTTCCTTAGAATAAACTCGTTATCTAATAAGTAATGTTAGTTCTGAAATAGCCTATCTAAATACATATTTCATTAACGTAGGTGGCACAGAAATCGATGTTATTTGTTGATTGTCGAATGGCAACAACGGATATAAAGAATATAAAATCGACAGTTACGGATTCATTAGCTAATTTTCCCTCTTAGTTTAAATATGCTTGATTTGAACTATGAAGCTACATAAAATTGCTAAAAATACAAGGAAGAGATCGCCATCAATGAAACTCTTCAGCAGTCTGATTACAGAAAGAAATGAGAAATCCGTAAGAAGGAAATCAGCTCAGAAAAAAGATTTTATATGAGCAAAAATAGGTTTAGCGTCCAAAAATGCCGAGTCATCTTTGAACAAGGGAATGAGGTGAAATTGACAGTGGTAACATGACAGAAATGTGCTTTGTGTATCATGCATTTTATTGGAAATAAGAATTAACATCAGCAAACGAAATGCTATTATAGATTTTCGATACTTTTATATTATTTCGAAGTATGAAATCCATGTATGTGAATATAGATGCTATATTCATTATATGGATTGAAAGAAGATATGAAATATGAGTAACGGTACAGCTGTATGTAGCGCCTCTTCCGGTGGCAACGGACCTTGGGGCGTTTTTTGGCACATTTTTAGAAGCGAGTTACGGCAGGTGAAGGTAACCCATTTTTATTAGGTTTTAGCGTTTTTATGGCAACATTGACAAGCGGAAAGTTTAAATTTTCATTTTGAATATTCTAGAATGTTCTTTTGATTTCCGTTAAATTGTCCTTTGGTTCTTTGGTTCAAACAAACTGTTCATTGGTTCTTTTAATTATTTTTATTTTAAATTGATTCCTTCTACAAGTTCTTGGAAATTGTTAAAAATTAAAAAAGATATTTCAACCGCTATTTTCAAACTATTTCTGCTAATTATTTTCCGATAAAAAACATGTTTTTTCAAAGTCCTGTATTATTTTCCGCAAAAGCTTATTAATTTCCGTTTAAAAAAATAGGTTTTGTAAGATTTCTTTCCTTGGCGACATAAAAAGTGCGCCAAGGGCCTTTGCCACCGGACGAGGCGCTACATACAGCTGTACCTGAGTAACGATACCTTGCCATCAACAGATATAAGCAATTAAGAAAGTTTAGAGCTGATCCAATACGCGAGTCTGCTAGATCTGAAAACTTTAAGCTGAAAGCAAAAATATGGCATTGGGAATAAAAGATTCTGTAGTGAACATATTTGAAATTCCTATTTCTGTATCCGATCTCGACTTCTCTTAAATAGAATTTTTAATGTATATTCTTGGCTTATCGTAAAATTAGGTTGAGCTGTCAAAAATTCTTGAAGAGCTAGAACCTTTCAGATAAGAACGTAAATCCAGCTTCTATATACGTTTCACGAAACAAAATTTCGTCGAATTGCAAAAAATATTTGATCTGCAATTGGTATGAATGAAAATTAAATTCTGACACTCAAGGGAAAAAATTAAAAAAGCAAAAAACTGTTAAATTAGTTCTGCGTTTGTTTTTATTAAACATTACTGTATGTTTCGTTGTAAATTGTTTTGAGTAATTAAACATTTATTTTGAAAGCAATTTTTGTCAGGATAAAGCAGATATAAAGCTAAAATAATTAATCACATAATAAAGTACTAATTATAAGAGGAAATTGCAGTGTAAAACAAATATTTTTGTAATAATTAATGATAATAATTATACTATTCACTTGATTTATGAATTAACTGCATAAATATGTAAAAAATATACCTGTTTTGTTCTTAGAGTAACTGTAGATAATAGATTAATTTTAATAGGAAAAGCGTTTCGCTTTAAATTTGAATTATGATACATATCTAATAATCTTATTTTAAAAAATACTTTAGAAAGTTTAGTCTAAATAATGGAATAAAATAAATTGAAGGAAGACAGTTCGTTCAATAAAAAGTTCGTTCAAAAATGATTAATATTTAATTTAACGAAATATAAATAGTTTACGTAAAGGATATCTAATTGTCTAATTCTGGGAAAAAATAATATAAAGTGAGATAGATAAAACATATAATTAGCTATATCATATATTGCCATTGCAAACAGTAGTTTAATATAATTAGACACTGCAATTTGTAATCAAATAGTATGGAAAACGCGTTTAAACATGTCTACTTTGATGAACTTTTCTCTAACATCGTATTCATCCTCGACGTTGAATTTAGATCACCTCGACAATGAGTAGGCAGTTATAAATTATTGCGAATCACTAAGTAATCCTACTGAACATGGTTATTCATGTGTGCAGGTGTGCAGGATACCATCACTTTTTTTATGAAGATGAAAATTGTAGAAGAGAAAAATTGTAGAAAGAGAAGTAGAGTTTTGGAAAATATTATATATCATATATAATCAAAAATTCAAATATGCCAAGCATTTATAAGGTTAAAGAGCTAAAAAATGCGAACATGTAAAGAACCAAAAAACCTGGGTACCTATATTTTCTTATGATTTTTATAGCTTTTTGCGATCTAGAATTGTGTTTAGTATTGTATTTGTACTTGTATTGATTTTGTGGTGTCTTTTGATATTCTGTTTTTAACTCATGAATGGACTTTTTGCCTAATTTTCCTTTGCCTTTGTTTATTATGGTGTTAAGGGGTCAACTTTTGGCGGACTGCTGCCCACACGCAGAAAACACCATCTTGTGTTGTCTGGGTCAGGCTCCTCCCTGATGACGC
This sequence comes from Meta bourneti, assembly GCA_933210815.1. NCBI lineage: Eukaryota > Metazoa > Arthropoda > Arachnida > Araneae > Tetragnathidae > Meta > Meta bourneti. Next base: position 31,172,227 of record OW119928.1, on the reverse strand, counting down.
CCTGATCCACCTCTTCATTTTTTAAAAGATTTTTTAAATAATTGTCAATTTATAATGCTTCCTTGACAACTTTTTAAAATTTCCAATGTCTGGGTCACAATCATAATACAAGAAATATATTGCGTATAACAGGCGCAGACAAATAACGAACAATAACAGTAAATAGATAAAAAAATTAAGAAAACACGCATAGAGAAACAATGAAGAAAATACCCAAGTTATTGTCTGAAAGTTCACCTGCCGCCCAATACCTAGACGAGCTCACAAAAGTCGTGGTAGTCTGTAAAACTATTAACCCTCCTGGTGTTATCTCGACGAGGTATAGAGTCATTAGAAAAACTGACCAGATCTAGATGAACGAGATATCTTGTAATTAGAAGAAAACTGATCAAAACTTGATCTCGTCATCATAAAAAAAGTCGGCAATATCTTGACAACGAGATATTTCGCTATTAGCAAAATTTTCAGATCCTTATTTACGAGATATCTCGTCAAAACCTCTTGGAGGGTTAAATAACTTAACGCCATAACATGAATTATCAAACATAAAACCACCAGAAAATTTGGAAATTAAATAAATTCCTGCGGTGGGCGAATGCATTTTTTGAACTAGGGATTTGTGAGTCCGTACAAGCGTTCCGTGAATTTAATTTTTATTCCACGCGTATAATAGTTACTAGCTTACTTGTAAACGTTATTTTGTTTTGATATTATATTTAAAAAGCACACGCAAACTTTGATTTTAGTGAATGCATTTTTAATTATGCATGTGAAAACTATGACCATGATAGAGAATGCGATGAAAACTTAATTGGGTTTTTGGAAGAATTGGAGTAGTGTAAAAAAGAGTTGAATCCGCTTCCTTCGTGGTTTTGTATCGTCTTTAGTTTATTAATAAATGGCGAAATTTGTGCAACCTAAAAGCTAATCTACAATTATTTAATGCAATATTACTGATACTCTGATCACTCGGAAAGCTATTCTACAATTGTTTAATGCAATATTCCCATACTTCGATCACCTAAAAGGTAACTAGAGATAGTGTCTTCATCTCGAGGGAATTAGAAACCAACTAAGATCACCACGCTTTCTCCTTAGAGGATTCTGAAAGAATGTAATTTAAAGCGTACATTCTAAAGATGTTGAAGACCACTGAACTAAATCCCAGTTGCGAACAGTACCTGAATGAAGGGCAATGGAAAAAATACTAAAAACGTCAATCTCATTCTCTGAACCACCTGCCTCTGTTACACGGCAGTTCCGAATTTTAAATTTAGAGCATGAAAGTTCCCTCTTTTCGAAACGAAACGAAAATTGTTTGGGGGTCGAAAAGAGAAGATATAGTTATTATCAAGCGTGAGTAACCAAAATGCCTGCTGGACATTTCCACGAGCTACAATCTTTTCGTAAGCTAGCATTTTAAATAAATTTTATTTCCTTCTCTCAACTTAAATAGGGCCACAGTAGCCCAGTTGGTAATGGATAGCAACTGAAGGGTTACGAGTTCGAGACTAGATCCAACCAGACCATCGTATACGTGGGGGACTGGTGCACGTTAAATCTGTCGTGGCCTCAAATGTCCACACTTCGGCGTGGTGTGGAAGTTTGGAGAGTGGGCTGAACACTAAGATGTTGACCTCGTCATCTGACCGCGGTTCAAAATTACGTGTTTTTCTCCGATCTTTCCCTTCGGGATTAGGACCGCGGTAGCCCAGTTGGAAGCGACGGGTTAGCAACCAGGAGGCTGCGAGTTCGAAACTAGGTCCAACAAAAGACCGTCTTGTACTCGGGGGCTGGTGCACTCTAAATCTGTGGAGGCTTCAAATGTTCTCACGTTGGCGTGGTGTGGAAGTTTGCTTAGGTGCTGATTTCGTCAGGTGATCGTGGCTCAAAATGGTGGCGTCTTCGGATTTTTTCCTTTGGGATTGATCCCGGGCAGTAGCCAATAGCCCGTTGTGTTGCTCCAGTGCTACGTACATTACCTACTTACCTCAATTTACTACGATGTGAATTACCAACTACCGACTTATAAAAGTTAATTTTCATGTTTGATTTTACTTTTGACAACTACTTTTTAAGTTCTACTTCAATAATCTCCGTATGTTTGTTTTTGAAAGTACCCTCTTAACCCTCTCGCTGCGCATCCCGCGATTTCCGCGGGGAACGTAGAAGTAGCAAATTTGCGCAGCCCGCGATTTCCGCGGGGATGCATTTTTGCCGTCTATTTAACTGTGCAACCCGCTCTTTCCAAGTTCATGGTTTCATTTTGCCTTTTCTGTGATGTTTAATTGTTTATTCAAATCTGGGTTAACAAATGGCTTTAGATGTCCACATTTCTGCGAAATATACAAGCATTTTTTGCAGCATTTTGCGCGCTCTTTTCGAAGCTCAAAGATGTCTGGCAGGAAGCGTTTCGCGAGTGATAGAACCTACATTCCTGACAATATTTCCGACACTCATAGCAGTTCTGACTCTGATATCAAGTATATTGAAGATAGTTATAGCGAAACTGATGAGAATTTCTCGGATTCCTCTGCGGATAGTAATTTCTAATAATTCTTCATTTCTAATAAATGTTTTGTAAGTATTTTGCATATTTTCATTAGTATATACGTTTTACCTTTGTATTTCATAAAATAAATCATAATTTAACCAAGATTAATTTTCAAAATTTTGCTTTTATATGATTATTCTTCAATTTCAATATTCCGACAACCTTTTTTTATGATCTAATTCTATATTAAAAAAAAACTCTTTTACAAAAATTTTTTGTATATTTTAACTCTAAAATATATGTAGATTTGAAATATGTAATAAAAAAATACGCAATTTTTGAACCTATTTTGATAAAAAAATCACGCAGCGAGAGGGTTAATTCCTTTTGAAAGGTAAAGTAGTAAAAATTCCTAACCCATTTAGAATAATGGAACTAGATTTCATTACGTAAAAAGATTGGTTGGTTGTTTTGAAATTTTGGCCAAGCTGCTCCAGACACAAGACAGACATCACAGTGAGGGTGAAAGAAATAGCAAAAGGGTAGGCGTGGAATGTAAAAAGAGATACAGAGTATCCCCATGATTCATCATGATTCTTTGGGAACAAATCTTGCGACATGCCGAGGTAGGTGATATAGGAGTATCGATGAAAACACGCTTATTAAAAGAGGCAAAAATTATGTATTAAATTACACGTTTTTAACAAAAATTTTGTAACATTACAACCTAAACACAAAATTGATTCTAGAACCTTTTAATATGAAGCTCCGGTAGATATTTTTTAAAATAAATTCATTCTCGCCCACGTTTTAAAAATGCCTGATACCACGATGATCTATAGATAATAGGAGCCGCGGGAGCCCGGTTGGAAGAGTAACGGATTAGCAACTGGAGGGTTGCGAGTTAAAATCCAACCAAACACCGTCGTGTACAAAGGGGTTTGGTGCACGTTAAATCTGTCGTGGCCTAAAATGTCCTCACGTTGGCGTGATATGAAAGTTTGGAGAGTGGGGTGCCAGTTCAGATGTGACCTCGTCATCTGATCGTGATTAGAAATTACTTGGTGTCCTCGGATCTTTCCCTTCGGGTTTGATCCCGGATAGTCGCCAATAGACCGTTGTGTTGCGCCATTGCGACGTTAATTAAGAAGCATCGTCCCTGTAACATTGAAGCGGTAATCAACTACATCCCAGCGCCCAAATGCCAGAGACCAAAGTCGGTGAGTACCAAGCTCATGAAAGCTTACCATCAATTCACCTTTAACCCTTCACAACACAAATCCACTTTCATGATATTCCTACAGTGCAATTAATGACATACCTATATAAATAAGAATAGAGTGTTTGTTTGTACATTGAATATTTTCGACTCATTTCAGGTTTTATATCCGTTTTGAACCCTTCTGATGCTAAATCCGTCTGTTGCGCGTTTGGTGTCTGTCTGTCTGTCCATCTGTCTGTCTGTATGTGTGTGCCCATGCTATGTCCAAACAGTTGAATATATTTTCATGAAACTTTGCATACTGTGAGTTCTTACATTCATTTAGTGACTGAACGTAAATGCGTAAGTCTGTCCGTCTTCTGGTTCTATGTTTGATTTTGTGTTTGTGTGTTTGTACAAGTATCACATAAGATTTATTTAAAAAATTTTAATGCAATGTCCTAAATGTGATAAATCATATTTTAGTGTAATGAATGTAATATTTTAAATATCTTTGCTTACGTATTTAAGCAAGTTTCATGTTAAAACATCTGAGTAACTACCTAAATCAACCATAATTTGGTAGTTTTGGAGAAGCTGGAATGCATATGGAGTCTTGCAATTACTTAAATTGTTTTATCAGTACCGCTAAAAATCGATTACTTAAAAAAACTATTTTCGCAGAATTTAAATTAAATCCTTTTTATTTTGAGCTTTATTTATTTTCTTTGCATAATATAAACTATTTCCAAACATTTGGGACAGACGATATTTTGCAACGGAACGTAAACTCGTGTTCGTTTGCCACGTGCAGTGATAATTTTTTTCGCTCGGAATTAATTTCGTATTTTTAAATTCTATCTAATTTTTAGTTGTAAGTTGTGGCAACTGTGGAGATCAAGAGATAAAAAAAAATCACGAATTTATATCTTTAGAACTTTTATGGCCAACTTCTATTTTGTTTCATCTTGCTATTTTCTGTTTTTTTGTTTTAAATATCTATTATTTTAATAAACTGTAATCCTTTTCATCACACGCAACACCACCGCAAAGTATTTGATTTAAAGTGACATGTAAGTTAGAGTAAAGCAAATTTTAAGTGGAATTTGTCATTATTGAAAGAACGTTAATGTTAAAAAAATCCGAACTAGGACTTGAAATATTATAAATTCTTTGTCATATAGCAACAGAAGGTCAAGGTGGCTTATTTTACGAATTGAAGCTTATATTTAAGCAACTTATATAAGGAAGGGTTTCTTAAAACAATGTTTTTTTAGAAGAAACTATCAAATTGATTTACCATTTAAAAAAATGGTAATAAGCTACCATCGTACCGAAGACCATCCAATTTTAAAACAAGTTCTTTTATTATTGCATACGTGCCGCAAAACGGAATTTCCAAGAAACAACGCATATCCACTTTAAACAAACTTAGTGCTAAATATGTTATTAAATTAATTTGCCATCTTTCCCTTAATGATGGCGAAATTCAAAAATGTCGCAAACCTGGTTCAAGAGTGTACTTTAAGCAGGGGTGCGATATATGTTAAATGCATTACATGGATGAATATGCATGTATAGGATTTTTGTCTAAAGTAGGTTGTAGAAATTATAAAAATGTCGAAAGGTGTTAAAAAAATTATTTTACTCACACTTACGTAAATGATTTGGCGTTTTTCTATGAAAGAGGAAAGTGATTAATTCTGATTACTTTCAATTATAGTTAACTAATTCAACCCGAGTAAGGTCGGGCAATTTTGCTAGTAATTAATAAGTGGTTTAACTGAGCGTTTCAATGATCGCTGTATAGAGTTATAATGAACATAAATTGTTATAAAAGAGGTAGGTAGGTAGTTGAATTAACGGTGCACTGAAGCATCGCATTGAGCTGTTGTATTATAAAAGATATTTTCCAAAAAGTTATTAAGAATTTTATAGAGTGAATATAATTTGCAATGAATAAACAAAAATTAACCTTTAACTTTAACAACCCTTGTGCGTCTATGTCAACACCCAAATCTTTTATAACCATTCAGTTTGGACACCTGCTTAAAACAAGTCCTTTAAACTCAATTTTAAGAGACAGATTATGATTCCTTTGCTGTTCTCAAAACAAAAATTCATTAGAGCAAGTAAAAAAGAGCGGTATAACCGAATGTGTGATACATCGTGGAGCGATATAATAACGAGGGGTTACTTTATTGCCTTTCGGCCTCTGCAAGTTTCTTGTTTCGTCTCTAAAAATAACACTTTTAGAAAAAATATATAAAAACTGTTAGTTTTGATTTACTTTTATGTCTTGTGATATTCGAATAAAAGTGTACTGAAAGTACTAACAAGACGTTTAATAAATGCAGACATCGCAACGGAGAAGCACTTCTTTGGGTTTTGTACCTTACGAACTTAAAGTGTGGTGAGAGTATGGTATTTATTACGGTGGTTCGCATTACATTTCTCATTACTTTATTTATATTTATTTCCTTTTTGTTTATTATTTCTTTTAGGACTCAGTGTGGGGTAGTTGAATTTATGTCGCACTGGAGGCGGCACTTTTGGTGACGGTCGGGGATCAATCCGAAGGAAAAGAAAACGTACTTCCGGTTCTAAAATAATTTGATTTATTACCGTTTTAGAGGTGTTTGGCGTTCGAAATGATAAAATTGAGTTGGAATATTATGCCAAATTACGTCAAGAGTTCTGAAAAGGTTACCCAAACTCTAGCGCCCTCTCCATTTAGCCTTACACAAAAAGCTTCATATTTGGGAGCAAGTTGATTTGATTATGAGAGGGATTTTCAGTGTAAAACAAAGAAGACGATCCGAGATTAGATTTCTGCTGTCCAAATGCCCTCCCATTATACAGATCGGGGTTACATTAAAATGTAGTTTATGGCTATTCTGGCAACGTTTGGCGCTTAATCTAATTAGCTTCAACCAATCAACTATCATGTATCACTTCGGAATTTATTCTTTGGAATTTTTATTTCTGAAAAGCAAGCCAAGTTAAGTCAGTCAAAATGCGTACAGAAAACACACATCGCCGTAGAATCACTACTGTCACCTATATTCATCGACCTTCTAATGAAACAGACGGATCATGCTCGGGCAGCTTCATTGGTTGAAATACCAATCGCTTGGTTTGAAGATCTGTCACGTTGTTGCGGGAAAAAGCATGGATCCTAATGTGGAACAAATTGTTGATTGGTTAAAGTGATAGAACAGCTTGATTGAAAACACTAGTTTGTGCTTCGATATCCAATCGGCCCATGTCGATTCGTAAACCCACGTGACGGATCCTTCTGAAAGTGTACAACGGCGACTCCACCCACCACATTCTCCGTCTATCTGATAAGAACGTCGATGAAAAACACTAGTCTGCGCTTCGGTAACCATGATTCGTAAGGCCACGTGACTCTCTTCTGAGACCTTATCACGGACACTCAGTCCACATGCTCTGAAGCCTTAGAAGATTGATGCCTATATTTAGCTTTACGTAAAATGTTTCTCGTGGACAGATAAAAAGTCTCACGAACGTAAAAGGCTACACTCTGATTTGGTAACGAAATCACGTACAATATTCATCAAACGAGCGAAACATTTTATTTGAAAGGTATTGCGGTTGTTGATAGGTAGTTAATTAACGTCTCGCACTGGAACAATACGGCAATCCGGGATCAATCTCGAAAATAAAGTTCCGAGAACCTTATCACGGACACGGAACCTTAACACATCGTAATTTTGACCACGGTCAGATGACGAGTCAACACCTGAGCATTGTAGATTTAACGGGCTGATGCCCCTCCGTACAAGACGGTCTTTGGTCGCAACTCTCCGGTTGCTAATCCTCTACTCTTCCTGGCTACCTGAAAGCATTGCGAAGTGACAGTCTGTAACATAAAAAAATAAAATAAAAACAATAAAGCATTTAATTCCGAAATAGATATTTCACATGTTCAATTTGTATTAGAAATTTTATTCATTCTAAGAAAAATGTGAAGTGTCCCAATAACTATATTTTCACGGCGGAAAGATCTACTTTGCAGTATAAATACGTATAATCAGGTTGGCCTAAAGTATAATAAATGATACAATTCGATTTTCCCGTTGAACGGCCTCGCTTGCGTTCGGAAAACATAACGGGGGGAGTATTCTTTTGGCGATCTTGGCGAGCCGGAGCGGAAGCCGGTGGCGATATCCGAAGAACGATACATATTGGCCCGTCTCATCCCCTGTTCTTTCATAACAAGATTCAACGCGGCGCGGATACGAATACAGTTTACCTTCGAAGAAAAAAGTTACGCGTGATGTTCGAATGAGAAAACATTAAAAAACTCCGAAACCGAATCTTGAAAAGAGGCGACAGTTTGTTTTAATCCTTTTCCGGTCTCGAGGTTTTGAATTTTTTTTTATCTTCATGTAGGAAGAGGAGAAAGTTTTCCAAAGTTTTGAAAGATGGAAGTTCACACGTGTTTTATTATCGTTTTGTTCTTTTTGTGTGCCGTTCACCTGGGTCAGGCGCAAGGTAAGACATCTCATATGCTTTGGAATTGGATAAATTATTTAACTGTTACTCTTTTTCAACCAACGACCGTTATTTATGGTTATGATGATCAGTCAAGTGTGCTTATTTTACATTTTCAGTTGTAGTATGATTGATATGGATGGCTCCAGATAGTGAGCTTTTAGATAACATTTCGAATTAAATAAATTTAAAATGTTATTTGAAACTAAAATATTTAGTTATATAGTAATGACGATTAATCAAGATTACATATTTTACATTTTCAATTGTAGTATGGTTGATAAATGGGACATGGATGGCTCAGATAAAGAGAGCTTTAGATAACATTTCGAATCAAATAAAATTCAAAATGTTATTTAAAATTCCAATATAATTATATGATGATGACGATTAGTCAAGTATGCTTATTTTAAATTTCCAGTTATAGTAGGGCTGATAAATGGGACATGGATTGATCAGATAGAGAACTTTAGATAACATTTCAAATAAATAAAATTCAAAATGTTACTTAAAACTCTAATTTTTGTAATTATATGGTAATGCGATCAGTCAAGTATGCTTAGTTTACATTTTCAGTTGTAGGATGACTGACAACTAGGACATGGATTAATCAGAAAATGAAGCTTTAGATAAGGTTTCGAATTAAATAAAATTCGAATTAAAAAAAATTAAAATTCGTTATTAAATTAAATTAAATTAAATTAATTTTTATTTACAAAAATATTTTATTGAAACTCAATCAAATATAATTTAAATGATTTAAATTACTAAATACAATTGAATAAAATCCGGATTAAAATTGTGGACTCTTGTCAAAATATTTATCTTGAAGGTTCAAACTAAATTGAAAATTAATTTGTAGACAAAATAGAATAATTAGCTTGTTTTGACATGCTTGTCCAAATATGTGGTATTATCTCAACGAATTCGGATGATTTGTACTTACGATTAAATAGAAATATTTTCTCAGAAAAGTAAATAACATTATTTTCATAAATATAAGTGGTATGAAAAATGAAGTTTTACATCTTGCTTCAAATATCGGAGATGGAAATGATAAAAAATATCTTTCTGCTGGTTCTTTGAATTCATCTTTGAAAATTGCGGTATTCAATGAACTTGTCTACATACTAGTCTATTTTGTCAGGGGCTCATTGACATTTTATTTAAAACTTTTGAAACAAATAATCTATAGATACTATTCTAAAATTATTTCTGTTATTATTACTACTATTTTATAATCCCGAAAAGCTTATTTTAAATTGTAGTTCGTGTTGATGTGTCTCTCAAAAGATTTTAAAAACGTTTGAAATAAAACATAAATCATGAATAATGGAATGATAGTTAAAAAAGAAACTGCAGCGAGTAATTTTTTTTGAAATCATAATTTACAGGTGTTACACAATAAGCTCAAGTTGATCTCAGTCACGATTTTGTTCTGAAGACGTTTTCAAATATGACTGCGTCGCGTAATTTTTACTCATTTAAAAACTTTTCGGCTCCTTTTCCTATATGGGTGCATACGCATACATATCTTACAGCTTGATTGCCTGGTCATGCCTGGTTTGCTGATATGCAAATTCCATTAGTGTTTGAGTTTTCTCCCATTTTATCTTGCCGTTAAACTTTAACACTTGTTACAACAAAGACGGTTTCAAGTGGTTCAAAACATTTACTTCCAAGCCTCCTTTGAAATCTAGAGATATAGCCAGCCTTTTTAGGGTTAATTAATTAATGGAAGATAATTTTCAATGGAATTCTTAATCGAATCCAATTCCTTACAATCATAAAGTACATTTGAACCTGCGAGTTGGAGGTGGAGCAGATTCGATTCCTCATCTGTATTTCTCTAGTCTGTGTCAGTAAAACTTTCCTTATGTGTGTATGTCCATTAGTTGATGTTGTCTGTCTTGTGTTTGGCGCATCTTGGACGAATTTGAACCTTGCGCCATAAAACCCAACCAATCATAAAATACATTTGAAATGAGACTTGTGTTATGGATAAATGATCAACGAAGAGTCTTTTCAGTCGTGTAGAAAGCGTTTGATTTAATCTCCACGAAGGACTGATACCAAGGTAGGAAAGATGTCAAAACTATCAATTGTTTTAACTCTACACCAACGATCTTATTTTGATATATACGAAAACGTTATCTTTCCGGAGAGATTTAGTTGAATGGTTACATAACTGTGATAAGTTGAGAATGCTTTGTTTCACAACTAATGATTCGATTTCTCATATGATAAAGCTTTGAATACATCAAAATTAGTTGGGTTTGCACATCTTTTTTCAAAGGTAGATTTCTTTTCTTTAACCCTCGACATGGCTTCGACGAGATATCTCGCCCAAGATCTGGTCAATTTTGCTAATGGCAAGATACTTCGTCGAGACAAAATTGCTCAATTGCCCCTGAATGAAGATCCAAGAAGGAAAAACATTGTCCCTTACCTAGAACTGGTGACAGTTTGGAACACATTTTACCATCAGAGACTTCCCTCTATAGGGTGGTTTTCGAAGATGAGATGAATTACCCGGAGGGTTAAAGAAAGGTTTTAAGGCTTTCATACTTCAAGTATTGCAGCCGCTGACTTAGAAGAAATGATCCTGTATTTGCTAACTTGCTTTGTGCTCAGCTACAGATGTTTCGTGTAAGGTAATCTAGGATCGGAATTTCTTAGATGAAAATTGACGATCGAAAGAATATTGAAGATCACAGTTCTTTCTTGGTTTTGTAACCAAGTCAATTGATACGTTCATGATATAGAAAATAACCCTAAAAATTCTAAGCTTGTGATTTTACAACTGGTTTCTTGAAATGAAGGAATTTTGTTACAGAAATAAATGAACTTTAATAGGAGCTTTCTTGTTTTAAAACTTTTTAGTAATGAGTGTGTGGTATTCACTTTTTCTTCAAGTAATACTGCCAAAAAATTATATCCGTACCTTGGTAGAAAAAGGGATAAATGTCAATTTTGTAAGTTTTTGATAACACTCAATTTAGTAATTTTTAATATAGAGTACAAAATATTTTAAACAATGTTTTGATTCTCTCATAATCTATTGACAGGAGGACATTGACACTTTTTAATTGTAACCTTCATTTCATTGAAGTGCTATGTAGACATAACTTAAAAAATCATTGAATTTGGACATTGGTCCTGTTTCTACTGTAGTACAGAAATATGTTATCCTTGAATAGTGCTGCCACCACTCATTTCTTTAATCTCGTCTTTCCAGACCTCGATTAAAATCGCGTTTACCCCTCGACGATGTATCTCGTCATTAACAAAACTCGTCATTAACACATCTTGAAAAAAAATGAAAGCCATTCTAAAAAAATTGGTAATATCGTGCTCTCGTCATTCTGAAAAAATTGGTAATATTTTGACATCGTCATTTTCAAAACATTGTTGATATTTTGATGACGAGATATCTCGTTACTAGCAAAATTGGTCAGATGTTGATGGATGAAATATATATTAAAGTGAGCGGTGGCAACACTATTCTAGAACAACATATTTCTGTACCTTTGTAAAAAGCTCCAATATCCATTTCGCAAGTTTTTTTGAATAAGCTGATTAGGTAATTTTTTTGGCATCTGACTTATGATCAAAGTTACGTCTTGTTGTCCTCGGATCTTTCTTGGAGATTGATCCCGGACCGTCGCTAATAGCCCGTTGCTTTGCTCCAGTGCGACGTTGATTAATTACCTGCCTAGGTAATTTTTATTCCATTAATTTTCAATAAAAAATAGGTTCCAATGTTTTAATTAACTCATTACGTATTGCAAGAGACATTTTCACTTTTATATTTCAACTTTCATTACATAGAAGCAGTTTGTGGACGTCACTCAAAATCAGTTAACTTAGACATTGGCCCTTTTTCTCTCAAGTTGTAAATTTAAACTCATGTTTTCCTTTCGTTTATTTCTGCCCTGATGGTGGACGTTTTTCTCCACCGAAATAGCTATCGACAATTTTTTGACCTGTTTTAATCCTTATTAGTTACATTTTAAAGCCTTTTAATTTTACTACCACTTCGACTAAGGCTTCATCTGTGTATCTGCGTATATTTCATGCTTGGTATTTAAATTACTCCTCAATAATTCCCTTCTCCGTATTTAATCGAAGAATATAAAGTGGAAAGCGAACAGCAATTTTGTTTATTTACACCGGATTTTCATTTTTCCGGGAATCTCGCATTCGAGAGGGGGTAGGGGTAGTTTGAAAGACAACACTAATCGGCTTAAGTCATGAACAAATTGTAACAGACTGTGTAAAAATACTTTTAAACAACTCCCATGGTGAAAAGAGCCTTTTCCTCGCTTGCAACTAAAAGATTATTAGAATTAAATCCGACTGAATATTCGTGAAACCGGAAATGTCAATACTGCACTGTCTGTCAAAGCGTTCAGAGACTGGCACGAAAACGTTAAAAACTTTCATAAACTGACTAGCAAAAGAGATAATATAGAGAACTTTTAATTTAGATACAAGTGATTGGTTCTTGAGAATATATTTTGGAGGAGTACATAGGAGTATTATGTGTAAAATGTTCCTTCTTCAGTTAATATGTCTGTTACTTGACGAAAGAAATTCATGGATTTTAAAGTTTCCGTTTCAAAACTGTGTTTGAACATTTTCCAGAGTTCATAAATTAATGTTTCTGCTTGAGGTAGATTTTTAAAAGTAAATATATTGATCTAAAATTAAAAATTGCTGTTGCAAAGTATAAATGCCACACTAGGAAAATTATAAGAACTTTTTAGATAGGGTGATCGGATTTATTTCTATTCTTTTCATGCCTATCAATCGTCAGTTTAAGTCCCTAATATGAAAATGTGTAAAAGTAGAGCAGCCAGAATTTTATATGGGTGGGAGCAATTCAAAAATCAAATTACTTAGTCAAAGTTAATGTTATATTTTTTAAAATGTCCTTCTATGTCATTTTAAATTTATCAGACTATGAACTTTCGAATAATTTGAAATATATTTGTATGAGGTAATGATCTTCGTTGGTAACTAGATCTAGATTTTGCAACTAGATCTTACAACCAGATTTCAGTAGTGTAGTACATTGTCACGAAGAAATAAGTGAAAATTCGGAAGAATAAAATTATGAAGGTTTATTTGTAGGAAAGAGGATGAGAACAAAACAGAACAGAAGTGGAATAGGATAAATCAATACAGAATAATCAGCGTTATATACAATATTAAAATCGTTTAATGTTTAGGATTGGCTAAAAAAAGCTTCTAGAAAGTTCTATGATGCCATTAGCAAAAATATAAAGTAAAATGTTTCAATTTAAATGAAAAAAAAATAAGTAACGTAAAATGTTGTCTGGAATTAAAGTCAAATGTAAGTTTTGACCCTGGAACTCTTTCTGCTATTTATCGTCTACACAGTTTGCTATTTATCGTCTGCGTGGTATTATACTTTGTAGCAGCAGTTACTACTAGATCTTTTACTCGATTTAAAATAAATTGGTATAAATTAATGATTTTCATGGAGAACTGCATTGTGTATGTTACCTTCTGGTTAAATATATTTAAATATACCATTCAGACAGGTGAAGTAGAGGTGAAGTATTGTTTTACTCTCAAAAACGATACTTTATAATTATGAATATAAAGCAATATTTCCAGAGTAAAAGCCAATATTGTTTGGAAAGAAAACACCAGAAAATGCTCAGACTCTCGATTCTCATGAAAGCCCTTTTAAGAAAGTGAGGATACACCGCCAAGAGAAAAGATACCTCTTTAAAGATAGCGGACGTGTTACTGTAAATAATGCGTTTTTATCTTCTTCATCTTAACGGTTATTGCATTTCAAAATATGATACCATCGTTTTTGATGATCTTGCTGTTACAATTTTTTCGTGCTTGTTTCAATTACATTTTTGAGAGAAAACTAGCGATAGAAGTCGAGGAGTATCGCAACTTAAAAATGAGGGAAGGTATTATATTTTCTCCTCTCGCTTTATTTTTGTCTAGCAGAGGAAAAGTGCATTACATGTGTTTTATATTGATATATTACATCAGTATAATGTTTAATTACTTAAGTGTTTGGTATTTGGATGCGTGTTAATGTCAAAACAACTCACTTTTTAGAGAACGCGTTTTCGAATACTTAGTCGATTAATTAATAGATTACAATTTTCGTAAAAGCTTTGGAAGCCATAATCACTTGAATTACAGTGTCACTGATCAATGTTTAATGTTACGATTAAGATTTTTAATAGACTGCATGAGTGTTCAGTTCTCAGAAATTTCTTTACTCTAGAAATAACTTTATTTTGTACAGTTTAATGAGAAATTTATTAGTTTATAGTGTCGAATTTTGAATATGATTGTATGTTTACGAATTGTTGAATCTTATTTATTAGAGTGACTAAAATTTTTTTTAATACCAGTTAAATAACTGGTTTAAGAAATACGAAAAAATTTATGCAGTTTTTGCGAATGAAGGGTTTAAAAATTTTTACGATATGAGTAATTAAATTATTTTTATGCTTTCACAACTTTCAAAATGATTTGATTAAATTTTTTTCATGCACATGGAAATAAGTATACTTTCAATAATTTTGCTTTATTAAGAGGTTAATTCATTTTAAATACTGGAATATACATAAAAGAGAAGTCATAAAAATGTCACATGACTGTACCATGAATAAACGATGTTTTTTAAAAAATAAAATTGATTTTAAGATAAATCCTTTAACTCCAAAGATAAACTGATAGACCGAATTTAATTTCAATTTTCCAAATCAAATGATTTAACATACTAATTTTAATAAATATCAAGCCCTTGCTAGTTAATATCATTGTAATTATTTTAATAGTTAAAATAGTCTGCAATAAAATGAATTTAATAGTAAGGGGTGTTGAAAAGTTCGAAAAACATTTCCGTATAATTTTTTAAATTTCAATACATTTTGTTTTGACTGTGATTATTTATGCTGAATGCATTCTAATTGATTATTGATAAGGTGTATTATTTCAAAATCAGTATAAAATTTCGACTTTGTATGGTAACATAATTTTTGTGGAAACGAAAATATAACCACGTGAAGAATGTTCTGCTAAACAAGTTTCTTTGAAAAAGAAAGCTTTATCAATCACCTTATATGAATGTACATATTTGGCTCATAATAAAAATTAAGGGTTTTAAAAATTTTTCTTTAAGGAGTTGTGGGAACCCTTATACCTTAACGACCTCCTAAACAATTTCTCGACGTCAGAATATTAAATAAAAGGATATTATACTTAGAATAAAGAATATTTATACCTTAGCATATCTAGAAAGTTTCTGTACTTTGATTATAAAAGAGACAATGTTCGAATTCATTGTCCAAGTTATATCCACAAATCACTTCAAGATGATGAAACTTTCAATAGAAAAGTGCCAACGTCATCCTACAAAAACATTATAAAATAATCAAAACATTGGAAAGTATTTTTTGTACGTTGTACTACAAATTTTAAAAGTAAAATTATTAAATTATGTCATCAAAAAACTTGTCCCTTTTCTATCAAAGGTATATATTTATATACCTAGAATATTCATATATCTAGCACTCATCATTTCAAGAAAGTTTCACCAGATGTCCCACCACATTTAAGAGGCCGCGGTAGCATGGTGGGAAGAATAGGTGATTAGCAACTGGTTGAGAGTTAGAAACTATCTAACCAAAGACCGTCGTGTCCGTGGAGACAGGTGCATTTTAAATCTTGTGGCCACAAATGTTCTCACGTTGGCTTTGTGTGGAAGTTTGAGAGTGGGGTGCTAGCTCAGGTGCTGACCTCGTCATCTGACCGCGGTTCAAAATTACGAGGTGACCTCGAATCTTTCTCTTCGAGATTGATACCGAACCATCGCTAAAAGTGCGTTGTGTTGCTCCAGTGCGAAGCTAATTTATTACCAACCTAACTACCCTGACAACAGTAACTGCATAGTCTGCTAATGAAATAGATTCACGTTGGCATGGTGTTGAAATTTGGTAAGTGGGGGGACAGCTCAGGTGTTGAGCTTGTTACCTGAACCTAGTTAAAAAATACGAGGTGTTGTCCTTGGATCTTTCCCTTCGGGACCAGTGCTAATAGTCAGTCGTGTTGCTGCAGTGAGACGTTAATTCCCTCTCTCAACTACTTACCAACTACGAAACCACCACCTCTGAAAGTGTTAATTAGATACAGGGTCTGTTTCACCTTCTACCCTGGTGTATTTTATAGCAGAAACTGAAAAGACCTAAGAAAACCCAACAAAACACTAAGTTGAAGTATTTGGAAACAAGAAAAAAGTTTCTCAGTCAAAACAAAAAACCTGTTCTTTTGACAAACGTATCTAAGGGCTTGTTATAATTTATTTCGAAACTGATTATAGACTTATTAATTAAATATATTGATGAACTGTGGATATATCTACGGTGTCTTGGGATTAAGAGGGGAAAACTAAATACACATTGAACTACAATGTTCATAATATTTCCCCATAGATAGCTGGTATTTAATTAACATCACACTGGAGCAACACAACGGGCTATTGGCGACGGTTCGGGATCAAACCCGAAGGGAAGATCGAGGACAACATCACGTAATTTTGAACCACGGTCCGATGACTAGGTCACACCTGAGCTGGCACCTCACTCTCCAAACTTCCACACCACGCCAACGTGAGGACATTTGAGACCACGACAGATTTAATGTGCACCAGCCCCCTTTGTGCACGACGGTCTTTGGTTAAATTTGGACACGCAACCCTCCGGTTGCGAGTTCAAATCCAACCGTTACTCTTCCAACCGGGCTACCGTGGCCCTTCCATCATAGAAGAGTTATTTAATCAGTCTATCAAGTCACAAACAATTAAATAGCGAATGAGAAAATATTAATACTAATAACTATTTTAATACGACTTCAACTCTTCGTATCTAATCATTGTCACGAACCTATTGTAAAATGAGCCGCCTTCCTGCCTGGCATTAATGCATTTTCGTTTACCTTTGAGCATCGAGATCAAACGAAGCCTTTTAAGGCGCTCTGCAAACAGGGCAAAAAAGGACGACTTCTCAAGTGCTACAAATTGCTCTCGACAGGCTAAAAGGGTGTTCCTTTTTAAGGTGCCTGAGGCGTTTAAGAGTCGACAAATTCCGAGATGGTCGGCACGAGACAATGTTGTACAAATGTATTTCAAAGTTTTTTTTAAAGGGGCTGAAAAGTAGAGTCAAAGAAAGGATTCGGGATAGATTGAAGAAGCGTTTGAAAAGATCTCACTGGTAAATCTAATTAATTAGGGAAGAATTAGATTTATTTTTGGTGCATTTTCTTTTGAGGTACGTGGGGCTGCTAAGATTTGAATGAACTGTAAATTGAATGAAAAACTGCTCGAGATATAAATGAACTGAAACTTAAAAATCTTATAAAAGATGTAACACACACAGAATAAATTTATTAAAGCATATATTTGCTCTTTCAATAGCCTAAAAGTTTTCCGCATTGATTCTTTTTTCAATGCCCGTCCAATTGAAAATTAATCATCATGGCACCACAAGGGTGGAATTATTAACTACTTGGCATTACCCTGGTGCACCCCGGGGATTGGGTTTACGTTACACCACACACTTTACATACATACTATACATTTTAGGCACAACCCGTTTATACATTCACTCCAGACAACTAAACATCAATACCTTACCCCCGAATTTGGACAAAGAGCCTTTCAATCCCGAAGTCAGTACCCACCTTGAAACTAGACCGATTGGTCGGCACGCGTTGATTCTACGTGATATTTCAAAACTCCTGAACAAACGTTAACCCTCCTAGTGGTTGTCTGGACTACGTATCTTGCCATTGACAAAACTAACCAGATTTTGGTGGACGAGATATCTCATCATCAGCAGAAAACTGATCAGGTTTTGATTTCGTCATTATAAAAAAATCAATATCTTGATGGCGATGTCTCGTCATTACCAAAATTGATCAGATCTTGAAGGCGATCGTCGAAATCAGTTGAAGGGATAAAGAACCTTCGATCCCGAATCCAGTACCTTGACCACTAGACCGATAGGTTGGCACGCATTGATTCTGCATGGTGTTTCAAGTCTTCTCCAAAACCATTAACTCTCCTGGTGGTTGTCTCTACCAGGACGAGATATCTCGTCATAAGAAAAAACTGAGCAGATCTTGATTTCGTCATTATAAAAAAATCTACAATATCTTGATGAAGATGTCTCGTCATTAGCAAAATTGATCGGATCTTGAGAACGAGACATCGAGTCGAAACCACTTGGGAATTTAAAGGGAGATTAGGGATTGGGAATTTAAAGACTTGGCGTTGCGCGTAGATCCGAGTCTGATTTACCTTGGAAATTTAGACTCACTATTCACTTTTCGAATGATCAGAATATCAGTTCGAATGCATTAAATCGTTGTAGACAAGCTTATCGGTTGCATATAAGGAGACGAATGCTTATTAAAAATAAGCATTTATTGAGAAAACTAAAGACCCCCCGATGCAAAATTACAAAAAAAAAGATCCACTCTCTCTTTCACTGTCTCCCATTTTTTTAAATTCAAAGTTAATTTTTTTTATCAAATTCCATATCATGATTACAGTTTGCGCGGTATAGTTAAAAAATGCATTCACAATATCACAGTTAACGCGTGCATAAGAAGTATAATTCTCGGATCGCCTGCACAAGCGCAATAAAAATTAAATTCTCGGATCGCTTGCACGCACTCATAATAGGGAATACAAAATTAAACCGTATTCACATTGGTTCTAAGAGCCACCAGATATGTGCTAGAGGGTTCATACAATAAGATGTATATGCGAGACAGCAAGTATGCGAAAGACATTTTTAGTAACTCTTTTACAGTTTGACAGTAGGTGCTCGAGATTTCAACCATGAACAGTAACACGTCTGATAGCGTCAATGCATTGATTACAGTACATGTTGTCGTACATGCATATTTTTGCATCGACCTTCTATGAGATAGACAGAACATGTAGGCGGAGTCACTGTCGTAAGATCTCAGAAGGATAAGTCATGTAGGCTTACGAACCGACTTGGGCCGATTGACTTGACTGGGCCGTCATGGCTAAGTGGATATGCCCACTGCGCTAGCAACCTTCGAGTTGTAAGCGGCGCAGGCTCGATTTCTGTCAGGTGCATTCCTCCCTGGGCGTATTTCTCTCTTCGGTGTCAGTAAAACTTTCATTGTGTGTGTCTGTCTATTACTTGATATTGTATGTCTTGTGTCTGACGCATCATGGCCAAATATGGCCCTTGCGCCATAAAACCCCCAAAACCAACCAACCATTGGACCGATTTACTATCGAAGCGCAGACTAGTGTTTTTAATCACGCTGGATAATAACTTTAACCAATCAATAATTTATACCACATTAGTATTCACGATTTTCCCCATAACCACAACAAATCTTCAAACCGTGCGACCGAAAGAAATAGAGTGAAGCACATGCTCCTTCTGTTTCATTAGAAGGTGGATACTTTTCCTCGAGCTGTCTCATGAGAAATGCACATAGGCCATCTCAGCTTTCGTGAAATGTTACCTTATACGTTCAAAGTAGGCGTCTAAACTGACGATGGCACAAAATGACCACTTGCCGGGCAATCGAACTGGCCAAGTACTAACGTAAACTCAGGTGATGCTTGTGTGCGTGCATCCTTCTGTGAATACACTTTGATTTTGGGTTCTCTACCTTCCTTAAAGTTTGTAGAGGAAGTTTTGAAACATGCTGCATTTTGATTTCAATACAATCTTCTATATGTTATATAACTTGTATATTGTCAGATAATACCTTTCTTTCAATGCTCTTAACCCTTCAAGTGGTTTTGACCAGATATAGCATCCAAAACAAGATCTGACCAATATTGCTAATGACGAGATATCTCGTCATCAATAATGCCGATTGAATTCCGAATGCTTAAGGTATTGCCTTTTCTTGATGACGACGAGATCAAGATCAGGTTAGTTTTTCTAATGACGAGATATCTTGTCCATCAAGATCTGGCCAGTTTTGCTAATGACGAGATACCTCGTCAAGACAACCACGAAGAGGGCTAAGCTCTCACTGTGCGTCACCTTTCAATCGCTTTCAGCAGAGTGAGTTAGATAAAAGTTTGTTCTGTAGTATTTTGTAATCGAATTTTTAAAACAAGCTTTAAATTGATTGGAGCATTACTCAACTTTGTAGTTGGAGATTAAAACAACGAATGTTTCAAAACTTTTTGTTTATGGGCTGTCTTTAGTAAATTGGCTAGCAGAAAGATCATCGAAATGGGAAGAGCAAGGTTCAATTTATATGACGTTAACCACAACTGACGTCATTATACAATTTATTGTTCTTAGTTCAGAAATAATTAATAATTTGTTCTAGACATATTTCATGGTAATTAATTTTTTCTCCCAGTCGGTATTACATTCATGCTAAATGAAAAATCAAATATTTGTGGCCTGTCATTATATTGCTTTAACTGTTCTTAAGTAACCCGATATATGAACTAAAGTTGTGTAATTGCCTTTAATACAATTAAAATTGAGATCACCTTTCAAAGGATTTCAGCAAAAATGCTGTCATTAACCTGAAAGCTAATATGACCTCTGGAACAGCAACTAAACAAAGTGAATACATACCCATATATAATAGCATATGCTAATTTACGAGTGAAAATATATTTATCAAACCTAACAAAATTAAAATTTGCTGAAATATCTAGAGAAAATTATTATTTAATATATATTATAAGATAACATGTACAGTATCGCTTGAAGGTAACATTGCATCAAGTTATTCTCGAAAGTAATTCATAGTAATCATTCTTAGTGGTATTGGGGGTCACTGTGGATCAGTGTGTTTGCTACCTGTGAATTGTAGGCGGTGATGGTACGTTTCCTCCCTGGATGTATTCTCTGTGTCAGTATAACTTTCCTCGTGTGTGTATACTTATTTACGTGTTGGCTGTATTGTGTTTGTCACAGTTTGGTCAATATGGCCCTGAGCCATAAAACCACCCACCCACTAGTACTGTATTACATATTTTTTAAGCTACACATACAATTTATATTATTCAGTAATAGTTGGCTGGTTGGGTCTTTATGGCGTAAGGGCCGTATTTGACCATGCTGTGCCATACACAAGACATACAATATCAAGTAATAACACACAACGAAAGTTTTACTGACACAGAAGAAAGAAGTACACCCAAGGAGGATCGAACCTGCGCTGCCTGCACTTAATCTGTAATAGTTTGTATATTAATTATAAACTAGACAATACAGAGAGTGGAATTCTCAATTTAAAATCAGATTTGTTAACTGAACTTATATCAAGCTTTTGGGTACTTATAAAACCCGAAAAGTTAATCTGTATTTTCTTGTTCACGAAGAGAACATTTGTTTCTAAAAGACATTAATGGCAAATATTTACTGCTGTATCTACTTTAATCGTTTTTTGTAAACTAGACTGTTAAATAAGTATCGGAAAAATAATCCCCCGCTCCCATACCTATAAGAAGCTGTAAGGATTATTTTAAGTCACATAAAAGAAGGTTTTTGAAAAAAAGATGGCAGCTAATGCGAATGATCGTACAATTTATGGTCTCAACGTGATATATAAGCTGCCATTTAAACCTGGACAACATCGATATTTTTTCTCTTCGATCCCCAGAAATGCCCTTTTTTATTTAACTTACCAACCTTTTTTTTCGTGTCTCGATTCCTTTTTCTGCTCTCAAAGTTACGTTTTTAGGGAAAAACTTCCACGAAAAATATCTGGTGAAACATTAGTTTTTCAAATAAAGTTCGGGAGAGCGGATATTGTGAAATGTTTGGCAGTTGTTCCAAGAACAAGAATTTTTTGTAAAATAGTTTTTCAATTACTATTAAAAACCACCAAATTTTCGTAACTAATTAATGTGCTATACAGGATGTTTCGAAAATATCTGGCCGAATTGTGAAGAGCGGTAGAGGGGCCCAAAATAAACTTTTTTTTGTCAAAGAATGCGTGTCCGAAAATGCCCCGTTTAGGTGGTAGAGGATTCTGTTTAGGTAAGTTGATAACATCCTTTCTGGTGGCGTAAGGCGTCATTCCCCACTCAGATTTTCAACGGCATGCATCGCTACACAAATTCGGAGCTTGTCGTAAAAAATTCTGAGAATTCTGACCACCGTACAACCTTTGAACAGCTCGTCCGTTTACGTTCGCAACCCAAAACATCAGATGCATATATGACAGCTCCGAATTCGTGTACCGATGAATGCTGTTGAAAAGCCGTGCGAGGAACGACGCATTACGCCGCAGAAACGATATTATCGACTGACCTAAGCAACGACATTTCCTATGGCACATTCTTGTACAGAAAATGATTATTTTGGGTCCCTCTACCACCCTTTATAATTTGGTCATATATTTCCGAAACACCCTGTATATTTGATATTTATTCGTTTATGTGTAAATAACGTATATAACATCTTATAACTTAGTATTCCAATATTTTATAACTATAAAAATAAGTTATTAAGCGTAGTTTCTTAATTATAATCATATTAAGCTGGATCCGTTATTTTGTAATCCCACATGACCCAAAGATGAAATTTTGTATATATACTTTTATAAAATTGGTATGGCAACGGAAAAGGACCAGAGAAAAATGTGAGAAATATTGTGATTAAGTTGACGTTTTAAGAGAACTTTATCCTTAATTAATGAAAAATATCTTTAAAAGTAGCAGATGAGCTTTTTCTACTAATTAGGAAAAGAACAGTTTGCATTCTGCGATATATTTTTTGTATTGTTTGATTTAATTAACTGATGTAAAGTTATGGCATTGCAGAGAACTCAAGACAAAAGAACTTTTGTGTTTACCATTTTGAGAACTGTACTTGTTCAAATGCAGAAACCTTTGGTTATTGCTAAAATGAAAGGTGAAACAGAATGAAGGCAAATAATTTCTTTTAAACTTTTAAATTTTATCACGCAACAGCCTATGAATTTGATTAATTAAGTATTGAAATAGAATTAAAATATTAAAGATGAAAAAATAATTTTATTAGAAAAGGGTTTTGAATGCTAACAATCAGATGATATCTAAAGTTCGGAAGTGTAAAAAACAAATTGCAATAGTATTATTGCTCTAAAAATAATTACTCTAATGCTATATGATATTTATCATACACTTTTAATTCGATAAAAAAAGTAAATACAAAATTTTACGAGTTCAATTATGAGTTATATGAGATATTGAGTTAACATGTACTTATAAATCTTACAAATTTGAGTAAGAATTTTCTATACGATGATTATCCAAAGGGGAAAATAGGCAAACATTTACAAAACTTTCAGTAATATTCTAAGGTAAATATGCAGAATATAATCCTTGAAATTGAAACTGAATGCACGCTAAATAATACACGCTAAATAAAAATAATACACGCTATATTAAAAAAAAATATTTTTCAGGTTTAATGAGAAACGAAAGTCATTCGTTGGAACTATGATAAAAAAGTTTGAACACATTTTTCATAAAACGTTTTTATATTGAAATTTTGAAAACAAAAATTGACTGAGCACTCTTTATTTAAGCACCTTCTTTTAAAATTAGTGAATGAATATTAAAAAACTCTATTGAAAATCTTTAAAAATCGTCCTTCCAAACAAAAAAGAAGTAAAAATATTGATAATCTTTCAAACTCAAATGAAACCCCAACGAAAATTTTCCCGAAAACCAAAATAAAGTCCTTAACATTAATGATTTATTCAACTTCCACGCATAAAAGCCAAAGACAACACACTTTAATCACCGAAAAACAAACATAAAAAAACACCTCCACTCCAATTTATTTTATGGATTTTCTTTAGATAAACCTCCCCATCCGTTTAGAGGCACCGAAAACCAACACGAGCCCACGCTGAGTTGAAGTTTCCGCTTCTATCAACGCAAGAGACCTTTTCCCTTGCCATTAAATTACGAGACGAACCATTCAAAAATCAAACCATTCCTCTTGTCAAATTTCCACCATGAATGATAAAGCGACGTTCTCTTTTTCTCTCCCCTCTTATCCTCGGCTATCTTATCACCTCAGCGCTGAGTGATTTGATCGCGAGCTCTCATCATATATATCTTA
The DNA here is from genome assembly GCA_933210815.1 of Meta bourneti. Classification (NCBI taxonomy): domain Eukaryota; kingdom Metazoa; phylum Arthropoda; class Arachnida; order Araneae; family Tetragnathidae; genus Meta; species Meta bourneti. Next base: position 31,147,863 of record OW119928.1, on the reverse strand, counting down.
TCACTTTCATCCACTTTTATCAAGGCGCCGCGCCGTTCCAATAGTGCGCCATATGCGCCATTGTGAGAGTGGGTTTTTCCTGGAGTATGAGAAGGGCATTTTTTCTTTCGGAGGTCCTGAGAGCTGAATTAGAGAAGTAGAGACGTCAGGGATGGGGGAATGTTCGATCGAAAGATAGAGCAAATGGGTTTGCGAGATGGATAGATTCGAATTCTGGGGCATTTTGCTTTAGTGTTATCCGGGTGTTTAATAAAAACGATTCGTTCGTTAATGGGGTTTAGCTGGCGGTTTTGTGGAGGAGTCTATACGCGGTGTGAGAGGGCAGTTTGTTTTCGGGTAGAACGAGTTGAGGGTATTTTAGTCTTGGAAATTTATCTGGGGAAGTATCGTCGGTGAACAAGAAATTGTAGGACTGGTGGTTTTATCTTATATAATTCGGACAATTTCATAATTTTGATAAAAAATGATTGAAATGGAATAGTCCTTTCCTTATAACTTAATGATCAAATTTAGTGACTAAATAGACGTTTTAAGTGAAATTTATCCGTAGTTAATTAAAAGTATCTAATCCTCTAAGTGGTTTCGACAAAATATCTCGTCCATCAAAATCTGACCAATTTTGTTAATGGCGATACATCTTGTCTTCAAGATAGTGCCTATATTTTGAAGACAAAATGTCTTGCCATTATCAAAATTGGTCAGATTTTGATGGACGAGATATCTCGTCGAAAGATATTGACGATATTTTGATGATGACAAGATCAACATCTGGTTAGTTTTTTCTAATGACGAGATATCTCGTTCATCCATATCAGGTCAATTTTACTAATGAATTTTACTCATCAAGACAACCACCATGAATATTAAAAAGCTCTATTGAAAATCTTTAAAATTCGTCCTTTAAAAACAAAAAAAAGAGTAAGATTATTGATAACCTTTCAACCAGGAGGGTTCAAAGTAACAAAATATAGCCTTTTAATCTTGATAGAATAAGAGCAGTTTGAGTTCTGACATATTTGTCACAGTGCTTGATTTTGTAATTGATGTAAAGTTGCGACATTATAAGTGTTTCTCAATTACCTGTTAATACGAGAGTTTTATTTTAGCAAAAGTATAGAAACATTCAAACAAGTCGTATATTATTTGAACTTTACAAAACTTTTATTACAACTTAAAAAAAAAGGTGGGATATTTTATTATGTAAAAATATAATCTAAAGTCAGTGAATATGAATTTTAATTGATAATATTTATAACACTTGAATGGGGGAATGTCCCCAAAAAAATTGAATGAAAATAATAATATTTTTTTCAATATGAGAGGAATTTTTAATGTGAGCAAACAAACTGGAAGGAAAGCCAAGATTTTACTTCCGCTACTCAAATGCTCTCGCGTGATATATATCGGGGTTGCCTCAAAATGAAATACATCACCGTTTGGGAGACGTTTGGCGTTTAATCTAAATGGCGTTGACCAATCAACTATCATATATCAATTCGGAATTAATTCTGGAATTTTAATTGTAGGCGTGCTGAAAAACAACATTAATGACAACATCACGTTCGGAATACGTACAGGTAATATGTTCCGCCGCAGGAACACTAGCACCACCTACCCCCCCCCCCATTTAGTTTGACTGAAAAATCCTCTCAAGGACATAAAGAAAAGAAAATTCGGACGTGAAAAACTTAAGCCACGTGAATGATTCACGTCGTAATTGTGTGGCAGATGTAATAGAACTTATGGTAAAGTACGGTTACTCATCGACCTTCCAATGAAATTGACAGAGCATGTGGGAGGAGTCTCTCAGATCTCCTCCCACATGTTCTGTCTCAGATCTCAGAAGAGTAATTCACGAGGACTTACGAACGAAGGACAAGCCACGTGAACTTACGAAAGAAGGGTAAGTCACGTAGACTTAAAAATCGTCTAGGGCCGATTGGCTATCGAAGCGTCAATGGCCCAAGTTTCAGACTAGGTTTTTAATCAAGCTGAATAATCACTTTAGCCAATCACTAATTTGTCCCACCCACATTAGAATTCATTCATGTTTTTTTCACAACCATGTGACAGATCTCCAAACCGAGCGATCAGTAGAAATAACATGAAGATGTGTGCACATATTCCGTCTATTTCAACGGGGGCTGGTCCACGTTAAGTCTCTCTTGGCCTCAAATGCCCTCACGTTGGCGTGGTGTGGAAATTTGGAGAGTGGGGTGCCAACTCAAGTGTTGTCTCGTCATCTGACCGTGGTTCAAAATTACGAGGCGTTGTCCTCGGATCTTTCCCTTCGGATCCCGGACCGTCGCCAATAGCCCGTTGTGTTGCTCCAATGCCAGGTTAATTAACTACTTAGCTACCTACCGTCTATTTCATTAGAAAGTCGATGTGGTTACAGCTGTCAGGGTTTCCGATTTTTGAACAAAGCCCAGATCTTGTCATTTATTGTTTTTCTTGATGTCCAATCTTGCACTGTTTGAATGTGTCGTCTAATCCCAAAAATTGCTCAGCGACGATTTACGACATGTTTTTGATTTTTGATTTCATCCAAGAGAAGTAATTTACTCACACCCTCAATTTTTAATCGTGTTGCAAAACTCTGAAAGACTAAACAGTTAACAGGTAGTGTTTGAATTTCCCAGATCAGATTACAAATGACTAAGTGACACGTTACAATAAGGTGTTTCAAATTTTTCAAATTCAAAGGGGATAAAATTGCGTTTCCCCAACTTCCTTTCCATTGAATCTCGCATTCTTTGAACTTCGTTTCAGTACTCCATCTTTTTGCATTCCTTTCGTAAAATGTCTTCGTGAGAGGAGTTTAGATAATGTACAGGAAAAGCTATATCCGCCAACATCATAAAATTCCCATTAATAACTTTTATATAAACTTTTCATGACACAAGGTGATGGTTAAAACATGTTTTGACTTATTCATATGTTTATTATCTTCCAACCCAGGTTGCATCCTAGACTAAAATTTATTTTAATACATGGTTACGAAAAGACATAAATTATAAAATGCAGCGTATTTAAAGATATTTATCGCATGAACAAGTGTTAGTTTATGTTATAAATTTAATATAGAGCATGGTTTATGTATCGAGATTGAGAAATGTTATTTGAAGAATTATTACTATTTTTAGATTAAGTTTTTGTTATAATTTGCCACATGGGCACATTTCGCGGTGTCTCGAAATGAAATTATAATCACTGCTAGCGATGCCGAACTGCTCGTGTTTGTAGACAAAAAATAACGTGAATAAAAAGTAAGAGATAAGAAGTTTTTAATAACTACATTACTATATCGAAATAAATGTAAAAAAGTTTAGTTTCATAGAAAGGGGTGGGTGTGCTAACTTTAACTACGTAAATCGTAACTGTGACCAAAGACACTACCATTTGAAAAAAATTTGAATCTGATTTATATTAAATCTAAACCTCGTAGAATCTGTTTTTGGTTTATTTTCGATTTTTGTTTCGCTCTACATTGCGTCGTTTTATCATTGAAACCTCAGATACATCGTCTAATGGCATTCATTCTTCGAGACCAAAGATTTATGATTTTTTTTTGTCGAAAGAAAATATATCTACAAAATACCAATTTACAATGCAATATGAGACCGATAAAAGATTAAAAACATAATTTTTGAATTTTTCAGATCGGATGACAAATAGCGAAGTTATGAGCTTGCGAACACGATATAAGACAGTCTAACAGTTGTTAGCTAATTGTAATTTCCGTGATTTTCAACGACGCATTACCATTGAATTACGTTTAATTCCTCTTGCCTCCAAACTGGTATAATAGTCATAGTTTTTGCCTACCACTTAGAGCAAGGATGCACAGACTTTTTGAGACCAACGGCCACATAGATGTACTGTGACTTATGAGAATGTCGCCAAAGAACCCATGAAAGTCTTCTATCATATATTATTTATTTAATTATATTTATTATATATTGTTAAAAAGAGAAAAAAATAAAAAGTAAATGAAAAATTTAATTTTATGCGTGATATTGCATTGATTAAACAATTGTTTTTAGCATTTGTTTCGATTTTAGTACAGTAACGCTCAAAATTGATTCTACATTACCATTAATCAAGCGGTTCCTATTTTTCGATTTTTTTAATATTCATGACTGCAAAAGTTTGTTCACAGATATATGTATGTTGACCCAAAGAGGCTTGCGCATTTTCATTGTCTTGTCTAGCAACGATTTGCAATTATTTTTATCGACGCAACGATAGAAGTTTGATAAATTGTCTTCATTCCCGGACCGCGGTCTGTGTATACCCGACTTAGAGAGTTCGGATTCAAATCCGGCGTGCAAGCGCGCGGATGTTGGTTACTATCGTTGTTGGAAGTAGCGGCGGTTCGTCCATTGGGTGCTCCTTCACAATTAGGGGTCGGTAGGTAGGTATTTTAATTAACGTCGCACTGGAGTAACACAACGGGCTATTGGTGACGGTTCGGGATCAAACCCGAAGGGAAAGATTCCAGGACGACACCACGTAATTTTGAACCATGACGAGGTCTAACCTGAGCTGCAACCCACTCTCTAAACTTCCACACCACGCCAACGTGAAGACATTTGAGGCCACGACAGATTTAACGTTCATCAGATCCCACGGTCTTTGGGTGGATTCGAACTCTAAACCCTCCGGTTTCTAATCCGTTACTCTTCCAACCGGGCTACCGTGGCCCTACAAGTAGGCGTCATTTCGCTTTTGTAGTGTAGTCCTTGCTGTACAGAAGAGGTCAGTGGTCTGGCATTAGAGAAGAAAACGTTTTGTTCTCTGAGCCTACAGATGTCTTCACATGAAAAACTCATAAGATAGTATTGAAAGACAAGGAAAAGAGATAAAAACTTCTGCAAATCTCACCCGTCTACCAAATCCAAGCTCCCCAATCCCATCAATACGATCCCTCTTTTGTTTGGTAAGGCAATACACGTGTTTAAAAATCCCACAGTCGGGTAGAAAAGAGACACCATATGGACAACGTTCCCGGTTCCGACAAATGCTTCCTCTGCTCTCAAAACGATGACAGAAATGTGATAATATTTAGGCGTAATGCCCTTTTAAAATCTATTATTACTCCCAAGGCATCACCAGTAAAAAAGCAGGGGAAAAAAATCCCTATCGCATGGGGAAAAGAGTCTGTTGAGGCTGTATCGTCACGTATCTGTGGGTAACGTAAACAAATCTGCCACCTCACCGCTTCGTCAGGAGCAGACTACGATTATGGGGAAATTTTACGGAAACGTTTTAACCCTCCTGCAGTATCTTCCTGACGACAGGTCGAGAGCAAAGAGGACGACTGTATGTTTGGGATCTTTCGTCGAGCCGGGTAGGGATTCTTTTTATCCCTACAAAATCGTAACTAATAGCGCTAAGAGCGTGTGCCATTCTGAACGCGGGGTTTTTGTTTGAGAGATTTATCGTTTTTTTTATCGGAAATGGATTACTTTGTAAGTTGGATTTGACGGTTGGTTGATATCCAGATCCTTTTTCTATATCACAGGGAAGACTGTTACATTATAAAGAAACAAATGAGTTGCCACACTGCACACAATTGCGGCTTTTAGAGATCTTAAACATCGGAAAAGTGAATAGACAAAGCATGTGCTTGTAGTTTGTTCCCCGATCGCTCGGTTTGAAGATCTCCGCGTAAAGGTCACGTTGTATTGGAAAAAGCAAGCATTCCAATGCAAGACTAAATGAAAAGTGAGGAAAAATGTAGATTTCACAAGTCGAAAGATAATCATTTTAGAAAAACCGATTTTCAAAAACACGAAAGAAAAATTAAACAACTTATATTTGAAAATTTTGGCATTCATTGATTCTCTTGTAATCAGATGATATATAAATAACTGTGCACGATGGACATTAAGATGCGCTTTTATTTTGACTTGTGTAGAAAAATTGGAACTGAAAAATAGTATCTTGAATGGTTTAATTGCTTGAGAATGCTTGCCACAGCGATACTTGTAATTTTTCCAGTAACAGTTGATTCTATATTTTATGAGAAAATAAACACATCATTTTGAAAGAAAGAGGAGAGCAATACAATAGGTTAAACTCTGTATAAGAATTTATTACATTACTAAACATTTATATTTTATTTAAAACACTTTAACTTAGAAGCATTTTTACTCTACAATTATGGCTAATCTCTACTTTCATAAAATATTACTTTTCATTAGATCTCATAGGATCGACGATAATTGCTTTGACTTCATTATATACCCCATATACCTTTTATACCAGATGTACCGTCTAGTTCAATATACCCCATATACTTATTCCTGTAAAGACTTAACTTTCTCTCCATTTTGGGCATATGTTCCGTGTGAGTAATCGATTACATCGATAAGCGTAATCATAAGTAATGGTCCGCACTTTATTTTATTCATTCTTAGTACTCTAGTTAACATTCCGTACACGACAGATCTGAAGAAATATGAAACACTCTGAAAGATGAAATGGCAAAACATGACAAAAATAATGTTAGAACCATTTTTATTGGATAGTGTCGTGATGAAAATTCTCAGTGATTATCAGTTAATGTTGGTCAGGAAACTATGCACGTTATTGTGTACATAAATTGAATCAAAACTCTCAGACTTGAAAATAAAAGAAAACTGAAAACTCCGATGCTCCTATTCGGAAATATATTTCAATTTTAGAATTTATAGGCACCGAAAAGAAATTGAAAACGAAATAAGCAGATTTATGCTGAAAAACAATTATTAATTTTGAATGTATATGTAGGACTTGAAATTTATGTTAATCACAGAATCCATTTCTGATCAAAATCCTCTTTATATTTACAAAAACGTAATGCTTATTCGAGTCGACTTTGAAAACTTTTCCCAGCCTTAATGATTTGGATTTTTGCCTTATGTTGAAGTCACTAATCCTCTTGTCTAAGTTGTCCAAAAGACCATGTTGAACAAGTCACAGTGACCAATTCCTGATTATCCAGGAACTGTCCCATAGAGACATCGATATACTTTAAAGAGTGAGTTGTTGAGGTTGTGGACCATGGAGAAGTTGGGCAGTTCTTAACTCCTCTCACAAAAGTTGTGTATCTTTTGGGCCCTCTCCTAAATCTTGTCATAAAAGATGGTGCAGTCTTGAACCTTGGAGGAATGACAGCTCAGGGCACTTTGTATAGTACCAAGAAAATGGAGGAGGGTCAAACCATATTTTGTGGTTCTTCAATTTGTTCGAGGATAGATCTTGAAAGGAATCTTGAATCAAGGAAAGATCACTATTTGTTGGGGTGATTATTGGTTGCACGTGGGCTATTTGACCGATACCTACGGCAAAAGTAGATTTGAAACCTCTGCTAATACTAATACCCATATGGGGATCTCTCAGATGTTGTTGTATCGTGGATAAGAGTACTGATTACTGTTCCACAAGGCTCCAAAGATCCCACCACTCCTGATGGGTTTAATTTGTCACTCTACGGTCATAATTCTGTTGTCGAGGGCAAATTAGAATGGGACATGAACTAAAATGGATTCAAAACCACAACGAACATACATGGCCTGTTCAAAGTCCCCATGGTAACAAAATAAAATTCTGAACTTTCATCTAAATAAATCTTTTTCCATATCCCTCGACCATTAATTAAACAACTTTTTTATTATCGCATAAAATATTGCAGCCTGATGAAGGGTACTTGTGAACGATCCTCTTTGGAATGCAAATCAGGAATTTCATGAATGGCTCGGTAAAAAACTATTTGCATTTGCTCCACACAAAAAAGGTTTAGTTATTTTCATAACAACATAATATCAAAGCTTTGTGCTGAGAATCTTGACGAAAACACAAATTAACTACTCTTCACTGCTCCTTGAATTTAAAAGTAAATTTAGAATGTAGAGAGCGTTGAAATATTCAGTTAAAATGCATACGGTTATATATGCAGTAATCACTTAAGGTGCTGCACGGAAACAATTAATTATGCACTTCTTCACAAATTACGAAGCGTTCTCACTCGAAAACGATGCCTCAAAGCTTTGTTCTAACGTCAAGTTTTTCATTTCTTTTTTTGACTCGTTTCTGTTTTCCTTTCCTGGGTCCAATTTTTCATTCCTTTCAAGCTTCCAGTGAATGACTTTTCACTTTTCATTGTTTGGCTTCCGAAAATACTTCATTCTCGTTACCACACTTCGAAAAGATTTTAAGTTTTCTTTCAAGTTTGAGTTCTTTTAAATAACGCGTTGTTTAATTATCTTGTGTTTACATGAGGATTGCAATATTGTAACAAGAATGTGTGTGTGTGTGTATGGGTGGATTGGTTACTGCGTTTTTGAAATAGTATATATTTAGTTATTTGACAGTATTTGTAACTCTTTTCGTTGAAACTGATTATAAATAAAATATACTGAGAAAATAAACACATGATTTTTAGAGAGTTATTCAATAGGTTACTCTATTTTATTTACATTACCAAATATTTAAACAAATTTTAAACACTTATAATGTTTTTTGCGTAATATATTTATAGCTAATCTTCACTTTATTGTTGCTTTTTATTAGAATTCATAAGACTCATCAATAATTGCTTTGAGTTCAATATACTTTATATATACATATATATGTAAAGGTTTAACTTTATCTCCAGATTAGAATTATATTCCGTTTGTTGAATCGCATCGATAAGAGAATCATAAGCAATAGTCTACACTTTATTTTATTCATTCTTATTATTTCGTATACGACAGACCTAAAGAATTATGAAGCTCTCTGAAAGATGAAATGGTCACAAAATAAGAAATTTTTTTTTACTATAATTTTCTTGGATGATGTCGTAGTGTTCATCATCGTGGACGGTATCTCAATAGATGTGTTCGGAGTAAGGAAATGTTTGAGAATTTGCACCAGCTTTTGTGTGAAACCAGAACATTTCGTGAAACGTTGAAAAACTATTATCAAACTAAAAACCATGGCGAATAAAATCTTATTCACATATCTGCTGTTTTCCAGTTGTGTACCTTAGAGTGAATGCGGTTTAGTTGTATGTTTTCTACGTCCCCTTAAAGTTTGTACAGGAAGTTTTGAAACATCCTGAATACTCGATACATTGAGCTGAACTAGGGTTTTAAGGATATCTCAATGACTTTAAGCCACGTTTAGGAAGCTATGTTGCTCACTTAAAGTCCTGTGATACGATAATTTCATTTGTTTTGCAAGTAAATCAAAAGTTTCGTCTGATAAGAATTCGCCATAAAATCGTATGACAGGCCATGTCTGTCAAGAATTTAATAAAAATGCTTCTCTTATGGCAGCGGAATGAACTCGAACACATTTGTCTGCATTTTAATGGCCTACACGTGCAGCCTGAACTGCAACAATACCGAAGGGCTTTTAAACAACATAGCTGTAAACATTTAAACCGTAATAAGTAAATTTAAATGATAAAGAGATGGGTTATATGGTAAAAAGATATTTAATAAGCAAACCGTACTCTAAGGTAAATTCACTCTCAGGTCCAGAACTGAAAAACAGCAAGTATGTGAATAACATTTTTTTTTCTTTCTAATTTTTCAATTTGATAATAGTTTCTTACAACGTTTCACTGAATGTTCAGGTTTCACATAAAATCTGGTGCAAATTCTCAAACATTTGCTTACTTGGAACACATTCGTAGAGGTACCGTCCACGATACAATCTCACATCGATTCATACCTTTTAATAACATTTTATAAGCCCTAATTTTTGTTTGATAGCAGTTTTTAATAACGTTTCATGGAATGTATTGGTTTCACACAAAATTTAGTGCAAATGCTCAAACGTTTGCTTACTTGTAGCAAGTACGTAGAGATCATAGACGTGAAATATGAGTAGACTGATCATTGTGATATTGAGAGGAGCTTCAAAAGTGTAACCGACATGTCGACTAGTAGTCACGTGACTGCTCTCTAAAAAATTGACTTGATCAGCTGATTTGGCATCTTATCGCCTCCTTTGGCGATATAATATTTTATGATAGGGTAGGTGTATGAATGCGCATTTCTGTAGATTGGCAACAAAAGTGGTGAAATCGTCAAAGTTTACTACTATGTCATGCGGACCAATCAGATGATGAATGTTAGATTTAACCCGAAGACGAAAGAAGACTCTGGTGACGTTATTACTAGTTTTGATCACGTGGTTTTGGACACAATTGTTCATTATACGTTAAAATTTTCTGATGGTCGAGATACCGTCCACTATGCAATCACACATCGGCTCGTTCATTTCTGTTAGCTGCTATTATATGCTAGGTGCATGCCAACCATCTCGGCATTCGTGAACTGATATTTATGACTAAGCAATGAGTTGGTATTTTCCTTATCTAATCTAAATATCTGTACAAATAATTTTTATAAAACATTTTTCTTCTGTTTTCAGAAAATGACTGATATTCGAAACAATTTTAATAACTTCTATTTATGCAAGACAGGGTTGTGCGTGCCGGTGATCATTATTAAGCTTACTATTTAGTGATTTCCCCCACGGCAGATAAGAATTAACTAAAATATTCTCCCAATAACCCTCCCCATTTATATTTCGTTAATTCTAATTCCTCCTAAGCTTACGAGCTCAAATCTAATAAACAGACGGAATATATTATTAGAGTGTGTGTTTTTGCAGGATTCCCAACTATTATTTGAAATATGAAATGTATTTACGCTAATTTTTCATTCTGCAAAGTAAGTAGTTACATTGCACGATTTCTTAGATAAAAATGCCTTTATTTGATATAAATGTTTAGAAATGTTTCATTTTTAATCTTATGCATGACAGTTTCTTTGAAAGAAAACGTAAATAAACTTTATATTCAAATGAGCAGGTGGTAGTTCCATTTAATTCACAGTACTGCTTATTTTAAGTTGAACTGTATTTGCTCTTCTTAAACATTATCACCTTAGAATTGTTATGGAGCATGCACATTGTGTAATCCTTTTAACAAAATCGAATATGGATTTATTTAATAGAAAAACTTACAAATATATGCAAATAGTTAGTTGTAGATTGCAATTTAATCTTGTAATATATCGTGGTTTGTAAACAAATTTTTTAATTTGAAGACTACGCGTGAATAGTGTAGTTCAAACATGCACCACTTTTATTTTAAAAAATTCATTTTTTAAGTACCGCATTTATAAAGAGCTTACAATAACCAATAGTAATGTAAATAGATAGCACAAGCGTAGAGCACAGAAATGTCTTTAATGAGTAAGTAGTTAAATTTACATAGCACTGGAGCAACACAATGGACTATTGGATACTGTCTGGGATCAATCCCAAAGGGAAAGATCCGAGGACTCCAAATCGTCATTTTGAACCACGATCAGATGACGAGATCAATACCTGAGCTGATACCCCATTCTCCAAACCACCACGTCACGTCTTTAACGATAATTTGTTTGATATATGAAGACTTTTACAATGTAAACATAAACAAGCTATCGGAGAAGAAAAAATGCTCCCGATTCAGAGCTAATTGATTGGCGATGTTTGGCGTTAATTCTTAATGTAAGCGACATGCTGTAATTTCATTCGAATAACATGGCAAATTATTCCACAAATTACGAAAGGTAGGTAGGTACTAATTAAATTCGCACTGGAGCAACACAACGGTCTATTGGCGACAGTCCGGGATCAATCCCGAAAGGAAAGATTCAAGGACAACGCCTCGTAATTTTGAACGACGGTCAGATGATGAGAACAACACCTGAGCTGGCACCCCACTCTCCAAATTTCCACACCAATCCAACGTGAGGACATTTGAGGCCACGAGAGATTTAACGGGCTCCAGCCCTCGTATACACGATGGCTTACCGATTTTAAGTTATTTGCAACTAAAATGCTTTACTAATTAATGACTTAAAACTTTTTTAAAGAATGCGAATAAATTTCATGAACATGAATGTTTGTATTCAACATTTTATTTTCAGGGAAGTTTATCTGTTGCTTGACTTATATATGGCTATGACAATCTTGTAATCTCTATTCAATGGAAGTTCGCGCCTTGAGATTGGTATAACCATAGTTTTGGCATTGCTCGAAAATTTATTTCTGTAGATTTTTGACTACTCTAGTGTATTCCCAGAAGAAACTTCGGAGCATTCAAAATTTTTCTGTAAATATAGTGAATCAAAATTTGTAGTCTGATATAAGACATTTGAAAGTGCATCGAGTTGTTTTTGAGACACGACAATCTAAAGATAAGCTTCAGCTGCATGCAAGATAGATAAGACGAACAGAGGTATAGGAAATAGTTACTTGTATACACATTTCTTATGAAACAGGAAATTTATTCTAAGGAAACATTTGTTCTGGATTTCTTTAAAAGAATTGTAAGTTGACAATTTTCCTAATGCTCTTTAGATTTTCAGTTTATAGTGGATTTCAGGATTCTTAAGTATTTCCTTAAATTAAGGTCCTTAAAATTCGCTTGAACACCAAGAACGTCATTTCAATGTACACTTCTGTTTTCACTTCCTCATTTAAGAAGAAATAATTTAACTGATGGTTAGTTGGCTTTTTATGGCGCAAGAGTCAGATCTGGTGAATTTGCTGAGAACAAATAAGGAAATAGATGATCACTCCGCTACATTATTTTTAAATAGATGGCTAAAGCTCGCGCGCTCCCTCTTTACATAACCACGGCAGTGTCTGTCGCCATCGATGCACCTACCTTATTTATTCCACTTCAGTTCAGGCTTGATATTTATTTTCAGAGGATGTAAGTGGAATTCAAACACAAACGGTTGATTGGGTTTTATGGCGCAAAGGTCATATTTGGTCAAGATGAGCCAAGCAACGTCAAATAAATGGTTGGTTGGATTGTGTTGATGGCAAAAGGGCCATACTTGTCTTGTATTTGCTGTTACAAATACTAGGTAGTTGGGTAGTTAGTTGAACTAACGTTGCACTGGAAAGCCAAATACAAGACAGCATCAAGTAATAGACATGCACACAAGGAAAGTGTAAGTATAACAAAGTAGTGCATAGTGGCAACAAAAGTGGTGAAGTAACCAAAGTCTACTACTCTCAGATGATCCATCAATGGACCAATCAGATGATGAATCAATGAATGAGCGTCTTCTCCCGTACCATGTACAAGTAAGATGATGAATGTTAGGTTCCACTCAACATACTAAGTAGTCAATTAGTAAGGGTCAATTAGTACCGTATAACAAACTGAAAATATTATTTGAATACACAAGTAATTGTTGAAAAATAAAATGGACTAAGCAGTAATGGTCACGTTACTACTAGTTTTGGTCACATGATACTGGTCACATGAAAAGGTTACCATTGCTCACTCTACTTTTATATTTTCTCTATACCAGCAACGTGTGAGTTGCAAGCTGCTCAAGTTTGATTCCTCCGTGGATTTATTTTTGCTTTTGTGTCTAACCCTTTCCATGTGTGTGCATGCCCATTAATTTGACGTTGTTGGACTCTACTAGGCAGAATATGGCCCTCGCGTCATAAAACCCAACCATCAATCAAATTGCCTCAACAGGCTTTGAGTTCGAATCCCAGTCTGGGCATGGATTTTCGTGGTGGTTCGTAATCCCCTTTAAGGCATCAATCTCAGTCCAATTACCCCTCGAGAAGCAAAAAGTAACACAGAGCGACAAAACAAACTAAATCAATCAAATAGCCAAATAGCACCAAACACAAATAAAATTTCCGCCCTGTATCAAATAATTGCCCCAACATCCCTGATCACATCGCCTCCTATTAAATACAAGTGAGTAATAGCCCGGCCGAACAATCGGATACAAACGACACCGCTGAGAGGGGTGGATTCGATAAAAGTTTCAGCTTGCGAAGAAAATCGCATCGAAAAGGCCGGCGCCATAAGTATCTGATTTCTGATTTAGCCGGGATCCGCGACCGTAACTGACCCCGGCATCAATCGCTCTCTCATGAGGTCAGCCAATTTTCGTCCGTCGTTACAATCGCTGCGATAACGGCACGGTAAAAACAACAGATATTTCTCTTTCCTTTATTTCTCCGGGCTCTATAAAGCATCCTCTGTTGATATTAAACCTGTCAGCTAGATAATGGGAGCGATGCGGGATTTTTTTCGTCTGTTTCTCGCAGTTGTAAATCCTCTGTTGGAGAAGGAGGGTTTTCAATAGGCGACTCGTAATTTGGACTTGTAATGGCTGCTGAATGAGTTGAGAAAGCGTTTATTGTTTGGGTAGACTAATGATTTTTCGTGTTTGGATGGGGGGTTTTGTTCTTGTTTGCCTGGAAAACTGGAGGGCTTAAAGTATCTTGTTCGGGAAAATTTCGATGGTGTTTTAGGATGGGCTGCAATGACTCAATCTCGGAGTTTACACAAGATGGAGAGGCAGACGTTATTTTAAGTGAATGTGGAACAGAAGGAAAGAGTAATGAAATAAAATTGTATACCTAAAGCACGATCACTGATTACTACCTACTAGGGACAAACTGACGGTGAAGAAGCACCCTGTGCGTGATCCGCCGCTTCTCCTACCATTGACAATCAGCGGCATCCATGCGCTTACAAACCGAGATTCGGAACCAGGACCTACTGGGTGGTAGTTCAACGCCATGACCACTACACCAGGGAACGAAAGACCATTAAAAGTGTACATTTTAGAAAATATTTGTTAGTTACGTATTAAAACTTTATTGTTTGCTTTATTAAATCAAGCTAAGATGTTTCGAATTTGTACTTACTGTGGACGCTTTAAAAAATAATTCAAAGCGTTGCCACAACTAGTTTTCAAAAAATAAAACAATTTTTTTTAAATAAACGTCGCAATGGAACAACACAACGGGATATTGGCGACTGTCCGGAATCAAACCCCAAGGGAAAGAGCCGAGACAACACGTAATTTTGAACCACGGTCAGATGACGAGGCATCACCTGAGCTGGCACCCCACTCTCTAAACTTCCACACCACGCCAACGTGAGGATATTTGAGGCCACGACAGATTTAATGTGCACCAGCCCTCTTTGTACACGAGGATCTTTGGTTGGATTTGAACTCGCAACCCTCCGGTGGCTAATACGTTACTCTTCCAACCGGGGTTACGCTGCCCTAAGAATAAAATAAAAGAAATAACAATTAAATGACTTATTTAATTGATAGTGCGAGGCAAAACAATCTGTGCCCGCACAAACATACGTACTCAGAGATATAGCACTTAGTCCTACACAACCCAGAATGATTATCTCATCTCATTATTGTCTCCCTCTCTTGGTCCTTTCAGCGGACATTCCTTCTAGACCAACCATCCCCATTCAGGATCAAAGTTCAAAAGAGTTGCCTCATGGCAGATACCAGCGACCGATGGAGAAACCTCTTGTCCCTCGGAGATGAGAATACCGTGGATTTGAACATTCCCCACGTATACCACTGCTATACGTTCCGTGTAAAACATGTGTTATTCCGTTACGAAAATAGATATGAACAGACCTGCAATGGAATGTCAGTAGTTTCGGTGGTTTAAACCTCCAAATGTTTCGACGAGATATCTCGTCCACGATCTGGTCAATTTTGATAAGGACGTGGTACCTCGTCGAGACAAAACTGCCCTATTACTCCAAGGGCGTTTGAAGATCGAAGTAAGAAAAACAAATTGTCCCTTGCCCAGAACTTGTGATAGTCTGGAACAAGTTTTTGAAACAAAGGCTAACCACTACCGGGTCTTTCTGCCTCCTTTTCTAAAGTTGAAGATCCAAGTAGGAAAACAAATTGTCCCTTGCCCAGAACTGGTGATAGTTTGGAAAAAGTTTTTTGCACCAGAGGTTAACCACTATCGGGCTTTTCTGCCTCCTTTTCTAAAGTAAGCTTCCTTTTCTAAAGTTGAAGATCCAAGTAGGAAAAACAAACTATCCCTTGCCCAGAACTGGTGATAGTTTGGAAGAAGTTTTTACACCAGAGGTTAACCACTACCGGGCTTTTCTGCCTCCTTTTCTAAAGTAATCCTCCTTTTCTAAAATAAGCTTCCTTTTCTAAAGTTGAAGATCCAAGTAGGAAAAACAAATTGTCCCTTGCCCAGAACTGGTGATAGTTTGGAAAAAGTTTTTTGCACCAGAGGTTAACCACTATCGGGCTTTTCTGCCTCCTTTTCTAAAGTAAGCTTCCTTTTCTAAAGTTGAAGATCCAAGTAGGAAAAACAAACTATCCCTTGCCCAGAACTGGTGATAGTTTGGAAGAAGTTTTTACACCAGAGGTTAACCACTACCGGGCTTTTCTTCCTCCTTTTCTAAAGTAATCCTCCTTTTCTAAAATAAGCTTCCTTTTCTAAAGTTGAAGATCCAAGTAGGAAAAACAAATTATCCCTTGCCCAGAACTGGTGATAGTTTGGAAAAAGTTTTTGCACCAGAGGTTAACCACTATCGGGCTTTTCTGCCTCCTTTTCTAAAGTAAGCTTCCTTTTCTAAAGTTGAAGATTCAAGTAGGAAAAACAAACTATCCCTTACCCAGAACTGGTGATAGTTTGGAAGAAGTTTTTACACCAGAGGTTAACCACTACCGGGCTTTTCTGCCTCCTTTTCTAAAGTAATCCTCCTTTTCTAAAATAAGCTTCCTTTTCTAAAGTTGAAGATCCAAGTAGGAAAAACAAATTATCCCTTGCCCAGAACTGGTGATAGTTTGGAAAAAGTTTTTGCACCAGAGGTTAACCACTATCGGGCTTTTCTGCCTCCTTTTCTAAAGTAAGCTTCCTTTTCTAAAGTTGAAGATCCAAGTAGGAAAAACAAATTATCCCTTACCCAGAACTGGTGATAGTTTGGAAGAAGTTTTTGCACCAGATGTTAACCACTACCGGGCTTTTCTGCCTCCTTTTCTAAAGTAATCCTCCTTTTCTAAAATAAGCTTCCTTTTCTAAAGTTGAAGATCCAAGTAGGAAAAACAAATTATCCCTTACCCAGAACTGGTGATAGTTTGGAAGAAGTTTTTGCACCAGAGGCTACCCACTACCGGGAGTTTCTGCCGCCTTTTCTAAAGTAACCTTACTTTTAGCTGAATAAAAGAGAAATTCCAAGAAATGAAAATATGCTTTTTATCGACCATTTTCGCTCATTTGCTATGTTATGGTGCTGCTCCTACGAGAAGGTAGATGATCTTGGGTCATTCGATATTTCAAAAAAGTTGAAACCTTGTTAGACTTCCATATGCAAAAGCATGAAAGGCGATCGCCATGGCTGGTTCATCCCTAGATAACGTGTTATCAATGATGTCGCTTTCACCGAGCCATAAACCTAGTACCAGAATCTGCGCAAAAGGCGCTAGATGTGGAAGCTTTTTGTTTATGTTACCACCAGACCACTAATGTAACTAATAGACTCGTTCAAAACCATGTGACTCGACTGCCAAATCCCGGAAGCCAAACTGTATTAGATGTCTCTGAAATGACGCATTGCTGGCCTATGTTTAGTGCTCTGGTCCTCTGTTCAACTGGCTCTGAGTTCAAATCTGGTTATGGGTGTGGATGTAAGAAGTGATTCGGAATCCACTTTAAATAGCAGAAAGATTTAAAAGGTAGACCATGGTCTAATTATCCCTCGTGTTGAAAAAAATGACCTAAGAGCGACAAATAAAATCAAGATGTCACTGAAAAGTTTATATTTTTATAATCGGCAAAGTTGATTTCCTTAACTGGTTATTTTACAATAGCATTGATTTGAATTTGCTTCCGGAAATTTGATTCAGGTCGACGGTAGTAAAAATACAATATATAATTTCGGTGAGACAGAAGCGATTTTGCATTTATTTCTCACGTATCACATTAAGTTGACGAGTCTTGTGCATTCTGTATAGTAGTTGTTACAATATGCAAAAAAATTCGCAAATGTATTTTGTAATCCAAATCAGTTCATACCAAGTCACTTAACCAGGCTTATCAACTGCAGATAAAACAACAGTCGAAGAATTCAGCACTCTTTCACAGACACCACCGAAATTTTTCTAGAGCTTCTGCCGAGAACATTCGGCTCAACTGCTGCATCTGACACATTGGCGCTTCGGAGACATTTGTGGTTTCAAAATTCGCATCGTTACTGATACACGTATATACGCTCTCACCTTGAATGAAAAGGTTCCGATTTTGAAAGTAAGTTCTCGTTGACCAATAAAGTGAAGTGGTTTTGGCCGATTGAGTATTGAGTTGGGCTTTCCCAAATACGTTTCGCTGATACTTTTCGCCACGCAAGAGGTATATTTCCAGTACCGAATTTTATTGGAAAGAAGAATATCAATATAGTGAATCGTTCTAGAGAATCAATCTCTGTGAGTAAAGTTTGTCCTTTAGTGATTTTTCTTCGCAATTGACATGTGAGAGCGTGAAATTCATTCTACAGGTGCAAGTAAAATGTATATCTATGCTATATACATTTTCCTTGTTGAAAATATATAAATGTATATCTATGCTATATACATTTTCCTTGTTGAAAAAAATATAAATATTGCTATATACATTTCCTTGTTGAAAATATATAAATATTGCTATATACATTTCCTTGTTGAAAGTATGTAAATGTATACGCACATTTTCCTTGTTGAAATGTATAGATATACATTTTCTTTGTTGAAAATGTATATATATTCGAATTAATAATCTATTGTGCAATGAGAGTTGATCTTTTAAAACTACCTTCTTTTTACAAAAATTTATCAAATACGGTTATTAAAAACAGTAAAACGGGTAGGAAATTCATTGAATTGAAGATTAATGAAGAAATAAAACAAAACAAATAATATAAGATCTTGACAAACGATAACTTTTAAACAGAATAATTCATTGGACATTAAAAATATAGATTATATAGATTAATTAAGAGCAGAAGTATTTACATTAAAATAATTTTCTGCTATTACCAAGAATATTAAAAAATAATCAATATAAATATGATCGTTTCATCAAAAGGACACAAACACTTGTTAAAAAATAGCCAATGGCGCATGATTTACAAATGAAAACTAAAATATTATTCCTTTTAAAACAAATCGTCATCTGACCGTGGTTTAAAATTACGTGGTGTTGTCCTCGGATCTCTCCCTTTGGGTTTGATCCCGGACCGTCGCCAATAGCCTGTTGTGTTGCTCCAGTGCGACGTTAATTATATACCTACCTACCTTTTAAAACAAAAAAGGTGTATTAGGTTAAGGAAGTGACTTTAATTAATAGTCAGTCACATTTCGCTCAAAATTCTCAAAATTCTTTTTGTCTAATGAGCGAATTTTCCTATTTTAAAAGGAATTACCAGTGTTTGAGAATTTTTTTGCTTAAATCACCACAAAATAAGTATAATTTAGTTAAAAATTATTTTAGAAAGGGAGTTACTTTGAAGTGAAAATGTCCCAACGAAAATTACTTCAAAAAGATGAAAGTTAAAAAAAGCCCCTAAAAATAGTGCTCATATATTCGAAATCTGTGCAGCAGGCTTGAGCAATAACTGATGAACATAATTCACTCACCTCCTTTCCCCCTTTGTCAATATAATTTAATTTTTTGAGTCGAAATTCATACTTTGATTTACATCGTTAAAATATCAGTTAATCGCATCATCGTTGGGCATAGCGTGTGGTAAAAAATTCGGGATACTCTTTAATTAGATTACTCACTGGTATTTGAGAATGAAAAAAGAAATGAAGAAACTTAATTTTTCCCTCGAAGTTGAGAATTTTTTCACTAAGCTCGAGTAATGCATATCATGTTTTCTTAATGCTCTTTATTTTTTTATTTTCTTATAACGCTGCTAAAAATTCTTGTTAATTAGAAAGCACCAATTACGCTTGTTCCATGTGGCAATATCTGCGTTTTTTCGTCTGAGGGCTTCTTTTTTTTCCCGCTCTTTATTAAGCCTAACCGACACGAAAGCAAGATGGCTTTGTACCGCCATTAAAATAATGTTAATGAATTCTTAGAGATTCTTTTTCTCTTAGCTCCCAAACCGCATGCTTTCATGATTATGAAGTATTTAAGTCAGAATGATGAGTACAAGAGGGATATCTTAAAAAAGGGAAAACATTCTCGCACTTTTTCTTTTCCGTCGTAGTGAGGTTTGATTATATTTTTTACTCCTTTCTGCTGTGAATTTCTGTCATTTTATTTTCCTTATATAAAATATTCCTCTTTTTTCATAGTTAGTCTAGCACTTAATTACACCTTTACCGCTATCTAAATTTTATGCGGTTGCGGATATAGTGAAATGTATGTGTATGAAACCTTTAATTTCATTACCCTCTTTTAATGAAAAGATTTTGTCGTCTGAAAAAGCCTTTTGATGGTTATAAAAGGATTAAGTTTAGTTATTAATTAAAGCATAAATTTGAGTTTTTTTTATGTGAATTCAAAAATGTATAGTTTTCAAGTTGTAATTATGTTTTCCTGTATAGATTGTGGTTTTGAGACCAACATTGTGGAGTTGTATATATGCTCTATGAATTATGTAAACCAAAAGGCACAATTTAAATTTTCAAGGAACATCCTAGTGATTGTATTTTTATTTATCAGGTATTACATTATTTTTGTATCGATAATGATTTTGAGACCAGCATTTGGGAGTTATATATATTCTCTTAGAATTAAACAAACCAAAGTCATGATTTAAATTCCCAAAGAACATTCCTAGCGACAGCATTTTTATTTATCTAAAGGTATTACTATTATTTTTGTATAGATTGTGGTTTTGGGACCACTATTTGAGAGCTGCTTTTCTGCTCTACGAAAGGCATGATTTAAATTCTAAAGGAATACTCTTTTAGTAACTGCAATTTTATTTATCCGAAGATATTTTTGGTATTTGCTAGATCGTCTTGAAAAACATCACTGAAAAAAAGAACGTAAGGTATGCAGCTGAACTAAATATTGATGCGAATGTATATACTATCTTTGTTGGAGTAACTATGTCACATATATAATGAAACCGCTTCGAAGACCAATGAATCCATATTTTTATTTAAATTTTTGAGGATTACGTTTAACATATCCCCAGTTATTCATTTTAAGAAATAATCACACATGTATGATGCAAGTGTTGGAAATATGACACAGCAAAACATTGATTTATTCGTGTTCTATTTAACCTATTCGTGGTTTATCTTCGCCTCGAAAACTGCCCTGCAGTGGCCAGTGCAAAATCCTATTCCAAACTCACCATTTCCGGGCAAGGGACAATTTGTTTTTCCTACTTGGATTTCCATTCCCCTTGGAGTAATAGGGCAGTTTTGTCTCGACGAGGTATCTCACCATTAGCAAAACTCACCAGATCGAGATAGATGAGGTATCTTATCGAAACACTTGGAAGGTTGAACTACATTAAATTGGGTTAGGTGGGGAAGTGCGTTTGAGGGGTAGGTGCGTGTAATGAATATAAAACGTGCTTGTGGAAATGCTTGAAGGAGTCCTATAGATACGTTTCACCACTAGAAGTGATTTCGAAAGGGAAGCTTCGCAGACAAAAAAGGGCATAAATGAAATGATATGTACTAGCACAATACACAGTCTGCAAACAAGACAACAGTCAGTGGTATGAATTTGCTCAATCATGTGTGGTGTCATCCCATGAAATAGCATTAGAAAATATTTTTTAAGATATCAATGGCTACGTTTAACCCTTTTGGTGGTTTATTTTCGTTTCGAAAACTGCCCGCACTATATAATCTTCGTCTTCAGTTTGGTTTATTTGTTTTCACTGAAAATCCCTTATAGACGTATCGTCATCTGACCGTGGTTCAAAAAATTACGTGGTGTTGTCATAGGATCTTTTCCTTGGGGATTGATCCCGGACCGTCGCCAATAGCCGTTTTGTGGCTCCAGTGCGACGTTAATTAAAATACATACATACACGTATGCGCGATATAACAAGGGGTCGCTGTACTTTCAGCAGCAATATTAGATCTCTTGAAAATTTATCTTTGCGTCTATAACTGGAGCACAGGAGTAGCCATCCTCTGGTGCAAAAACCAGTTCCAAACTCTCAGCATTTTCGGGCAAGGACAATTTGTTTTTCATACTTGGATTTTCATTCACTCTTTGAATAATAGAGCAATTTTTTTAGATAACTCGTCCATAGCAAAATTGACCAGATTTTGAACAAGATATCTCGTCGAAATACTTGGAGGATTAAACAAATAATAATGTAAACATTTGTCAAGAGTCTGGGAGTGTGTGGCAAAAATATTAAATTTTTAAAAATTACTGTGGACAAAGTAGTAATGTGGTTCAAGATTGGGGTACACTTATTATCTGATGTATGGGACTGCGAACGAACTGCTCAGAGGTTGTACAGTACACGATTCCCGATCACATTTTCGGACATACATTCTTTGACAATTTTTTTTATTTTGAGCTTTTCTACCGCCCCCTTTGCAATACTTATACTCTAGCAAAAAATTGTACTAAAATACTTGCCCTACCTCACCTTATATTATTTTGTGTATTGTTACCCCAACTGTATTCATCATGTAGACGTAAAACATTTTAATTTGACTGACATCTAAAAATTGCTCACGCAATTGAACTTCATTTCGTTTCATTGCAAGGGATTACTCCCCTTACACCGTCTATTCATCAAACGAAAATAAAAACTGTGTTATCTTGAGTTGAGAGGAAAGAAGTGTACTTCTTAAGGGTTATTTAAGATAATTTTTGTAATGAATATGAAGAGGTGATTGTGGCACCATCTTGAACTCGAGAGTTTCGATAAGATATGAGTGGCATGTTCCGTAGATCATCAGACCACTGGCTGTATTTATTTTATGAATGAAATGATTTCGTTAGTCCGTCATAAATCGAGCATATAGTTAAAGTTTTGTGCGTTCTGCTGTCACTTTAAATTCGAAAGGAGCCATACTTTGCCAAAAATGTAATTGTTGTTCAACTTACGTGTCTTTTGAAAATGAATTGGTTCATCAATAACTTAATTAGTATTATCAGGACCTAAATTTTGTTGATAAATCATCTTTCCGTTTATAGATCGTAGACAACTCTCACTTACTCGTAGATAGTAGTTTTGCTTTTCGCTTGTCTCGTGGCTCTATATCTGTACCTTGGTAGAAAAAGGGTCGTTGTCCATTTTTCTTGAGTAAGTTTTTAGTAACAGTTGATTTAGTAATTTTTATTCCTCTAATTTGTAATGCAGCGTACAAAAATACTTGACATTATTTTGATCTATTCATATTGTATTGACAGTAGGACATTGGCACTTTTTTCTAGTTAGTTTTGAGGTGACTTGTGAACATAACTCAAAATCAACAAATTTGGAGATTAGCCCTTTTCTACCAAGGTACAGATATATGCGCAGTTTTTACATACTTTTGGGGCCATTTTCAGTTATTTTTAAAATCTCAACAACAACTGAAATGGCACCAATGAGACAGTTCGATCATTTTTTAAAGTTTTCACCATAGATTTAATTTTTTCCTGAGTTTTAGTAAAAGTTTGAATTTTAAGAACTTTGAAAAATTTTGAGACTCAAATTTTTGGTTGGATTGTCATAAAGACTATCAAAGTCAGTGAAAACTCTGATTTTAAATGCCATTATGAATAATGCGATTTTTATTGCCACTGTTGTGTACGCTAAAACATATTTCATTAGATCATTTGTCTGTAATAGAAAATATTTTACAAATAGGAAGTATATCAAATGAATTTTAGTTCAACAAAATTCAGGGCCTGATTGTTATTGTAAATGGCCTTCAAAAGAATTGAATTTTGGGTGATTTATTCTTTTTTTCCTAATTAAAATTCTTCTAGGTTTGTTTGATTTAAAAATTAAAATTTATACTTAAAGATAATTTTTAAATCAAGACAAAAAAATATATAGCACTTCACAATTTAACATCTTTTTAATTTCGAGTTATCTTCAAATAAATACCAAAGACATCGTTTTTAGAACACCTCTTGGGATGACTTCAAAACCCGTTTTGACCTACTTGACCAATAGAATCTTTCCTCGGGTTCTTTTAACCAATAGATGTAGTTATTTATTCAGAATGTGTGCTGAGGGGTAAAAGCAATACTACCCTACTCTGAAGTCTCGTGACACTTCGAGGGTTAAATAGTTAAAAGGCACAAACTGCATGTTCAGTTTATCCATTATGTTTGAACGTGAAAAAAGAAAAATTAGTTGAAAGCATAAATTATTGAAACAAATATTGCTCTAAAGTAAAAAGAAATCAGAATAACTCAAACAATTACACCCTTAACAGTTGACTCATTTAGCATTGTTTCAAAAATATCTGGCCAAAATGCAAAGGGCGATAGAGGGTCTAAAATAAACATTTTTTGTCAAAGAATACGTGTTCGAAAATGTGGTCGGGAATCATGCACTGTAAAACATTAAGCAGTTCGTCCGTTTCCGTTCGTACCCCCATCCATCAGATGCAAATCTGGAAGCTCCGAATATGGGTAGCGATGCATGCGGCTTGAAAATCCGAGAGGGGAATGACGTCTTACGCCACATAAACGATGTCCTCTCCTAAACAGCGCCCTCTACCACCTAAACGCGGCATTTCCAGACACACATTCTTCGACAATTTTTTTTTTATTTTGGGCCTCTCCACCCTCTACCATTTGGCCAGATATTTTTGTAACATTCTGTGTAGTTGTGTGTGTATAGTATATCCTCATATTTTTAGTAATACAAAAATAAGGTACGCAAAGAAAATCGGTATTTGAGAAGACCGTATATGTATGAATTTTTAAGTGTAGCGATATTTTGACAGGTATGGCAGTTGAATATACATATCTGCTGTGATAAGCAGAAATAGAATTGTGAAAAACATTTTTGGTTTTAAGGGATTTCTATGTTTTAAAAATGTTCTTTCAGATCATTTTACGATCAAGAAATGGAAATAAAAGAATCTGATTGAATGAAAATAAAATTGTTTAAAAATACATTGGAAAAAAAAGAAAAATACCTGTGAAAGCCTCTGTTTTTATTAACAAATTTATTTACTAAATTTTATACAAATAAAAATGTTTGTACTCTTTTACTGAAAACAGCTATTAATAAAAGTAAAGGGCAGTTTACAATCAATAGATATCAAAACAAAAACAGGAAATACTTTTTTTGCTTTTGAATAGCTGGATTTTTATTCAAGCTGTTCTGGGAAATTTAATTGCTGAAATCACTTGAATATACATTTTAGCAGCATTAATTGAAAAACTGTGGTAGATAATTAGTTTGCAGCTCCGGGGATAAATTTTCAAATTAATTTGATCTTAATTTTTTCGGACGAGGCATTTGTTGAATATTTAAAGGAAGCTTGGCAAGATTTAAATTAAATTCCATAAGAGATAATTACTTTAGAATTTCACATTTAAACTTTTTTGTGGAACTAACTCTTTTTTAATTGAAGAAGTCACGTGTTTTTGTAGTTAGTAGTAGCAAAAACCAAATTAGAAGTTAGGTTTTACGATTTTATTTGAAATTCCTTCCTCTGGTGTCCCGAGGAAAAATGGAATACTTGACAAAAAAGACATACTTGTTTTAAAATAGTACTAAACATACGTTTGTTCAGAAATAGATTTATATTTTTTAAAAGACATTTTTTATCTTTCTTTTCTAACCCCTTAATATCGCAATCATAGTATAATAGTGTCACGTCTGAAAAAATGCACATTTAAATTTAAGCCCAAAAATGGGCAACGATACAAAAAACAATTGTTGCCCCCAGTCGATCAATCGGTCTAGTGGTCAGGTGCGGGTTCCTGTATCAAAAAGTCCCTGACTCGAATCCGGTAGTAAGGTTTAATCGTTAGGTAAGGATGGATATTTTTCCATCTTGAGTGAATGTGGGGCCTCTCCATAAACGGGCTGTACTTGGAATGCTGGGAAAAAATTATTCCTCCCAGAATAGGAGGGTAATTAATTAACTTTGCACTGGAGCAACATTATTGCTATTGGCGACTGTCTGGGATCAATTCCGAAGGGAAAGATCCGAGGGCAAAGTTCGCTTGGCTTTGTTCACATTTTAATTTTTTCTTATTGCATTAAATTATCTAGTTATTAGAAAGTTAGGTAAAATATTATTTAAGTGTCCGGTATTGTTTATAAATTCCATATCATGTTCTGGGAAAATGAGCCGTTTTCTATAACACATTTTAAAGGAAGGCTCGATCACTTTGGTGTACTTCATGATGGAACACCATATCCCCATCTTTTCAATTCCTGAGTGAGCCTAATGACCTCCATTACTTAAAAAAATCCCTAGAGTAGTTTCCCCTTTTTGTGCTAAAGCAGTAGCCCTAAGACCAGTAGTCCCCTATAATAAATCCAGAATACGCCACATTGTAACAGGCCTACTTGAATCGTTTTCACCTGGCTGACTCCAACAAGTAGCTTATATTTGCCTTTATGAGCAAGACAGTTTGAAGTATATCTTGTTCGACTGCACCGGAGAGAACGTTTTTATAATTCTCCTAAGAACATTTGTGATTCATCTTCCATTCTTATTGTTTTTTCTAATGTTTATTGTATGTATACTGCTTCGTTGGTTTATAGAAGACATCGTCAAATCGGCCTATTATGCATCAAGATGTAATGTAATAGTACTGATTACCTCTGCGGACAGATACGGATTTCAGAAATGGATGATTGTGGTAAAAGTGCATTTACTCACGAATTTTTAGCGTTTCTTAACAAAAGAAATACCAAAGAATAAGAAAGGAAATACTAAAGGGAAGCTGCACTGAAATAAATAGAACCCGAAGATATCCGACTTGGGAAAAACACAAAGGTATAGTATGATAAACAATAGAACTTCCACAAGCCCAATCTAAAAGCGAAATGCAAACTTTCAAATGGTTTTATAATTCAATCTGAAATGAAACGGTTTCGAATAAACTATTCCTTTCATTTTGATAAAAATGGTGTTCCATCTCCCTCGAATTCGGAAAAATTCGAGTGTCTGAGATAAATTAGCTTGCACGTCTTATTTAGAATTTTCCATTGTCTCATGGACCCAGTCAGTACAAATAGATAGTCTGGCGAATTGTACTTTTTTAAAAGCCGAACGGAGTTCCACATAAATAAGAATTTTTTTCCACCGCTCACTGATTATTCACGCCGAGGGGATTTTTCGAGCATAAGTTCTAACTCATATTCCCAGTGTCATTCTGTCTTTGTCAGGGCGCAGCTTTTTACCACGACGAAAATATGTCTCGCAACCTCTATACCACTGACGAGACTATTTTTGTTTCATAGCCATTCAGTCTTTATGTAAAAGAGCACCAGAATAATCTGCATACAAGCTTCTGCCCACAAGTAAATAGGCAAGAGGACAACTTTTATTATTGGTTCTTTCTCTGGAAAAAGTTCACTAACTTATTCCCCAAACATCGTTTCTTTTATTTATTTCTCAGCCATATTCGAATTTCGGATTCCTCACTCCAATGTAAATAAAAGTCATTTTGCTTCATTCCGTGACACGTTGTCAAGCCGATAGCGTCAAACCTGTCGGCTTCGACGCTTGCGACGCGTCACATTTTCGAACATTTCACGTGTAAAAGTCATTTCCCCCAGTTATTCGCTCTTGTTCGGGATTTTCTACGGTGTTCTTTGCTTTGTTTTTTTTTGTTTCGAAATATCTTCCCGGAGCTGTTCTTTTCCCGTTTTTTTTATTCGAATTCTGCTTTTCGTTTTCTTTTCGGGGCTTTTTCCTTATCTAAAATGGATTCACATAGATTAAAGGTGAGCGAGATTGGGTATTCTTTCTTTTCTGCTTTGCATATTAAATAAGATGTGTTCGCGTAAACAAAAAGAGAGGGCGGGGAACTGTTCGATTTAAAAGCTAAGCAGAACGTAAATCACGATTAAGGATCGGGAAATGCGACTTTGTCTTATTATCGTTTATTTAAATTCAGAAACCTAGTTAAATTAGATCATGGAAAAGCCTATTGCACAAGACTGCCTAAATATACTGATGAGGTGAATCACGTTATATGAAAACGAACGAAACACAGATGTATTTGATTCGCAGAGTTTTGCTTCAAGCAGTATAACTTGCAATACACTTTAAAACATATCTAAAAATGTGTGTTGGCCACCCTAGCCCAGTTGGTAATCACGGATCATGAATAGGAGGAATGCGAGTTCGAAACTCGATCCAACCAAAGATCGTCTTGTACGTGGGGGCTGGTGAACGTTAAATGTGGCATCAAATGTCCTCACTTTGGCGTGGTGTGGAAGTTTGGAGAGTGGGGTGCCAGCTCAGGTGCTGACCTCGTCATCTGTTCATGGTTTGAAATTACGAAATGTTATCCTAAGATCTTTATATCCCGCTGTGTTACTCGAAGTGTGACGTTAATTAACAACATACCTACCTCGGATCTTCGGGACGGCAACGGTCCGGGATCTCTTCGGGATCGATCCCGGACCGTTGCCAATAGCCTGTTGTGTTGCTCCAGTGCATCGTAATTTTCATTACATACTAAAATGTGTGAAGCGGGTTACCTGTACTGTAGAGAAAAGTTAACCTTGTCATTTCTTTTAGCGTTCATTACGTTGGATCGTCAAATGGTACAGGGCCAATTTAACCCTGCTGAGCCAGACATGAGACATTCAATACTAGGTAATGAAAATACACACACAAGGAAAGCTTTTACTGACAAGGAAGAGAGAAATACATCCAGGGTGGAAATAATGCATTTATAATGTCCCGAAATGTACATTTGTTTAAGTTTTAGTGCTGTTAACTTTCATTCACTTTCGGAGCAACCGGAAGGGTTGTGAACTCAAAACTAGCTTCAACCAAAGACAGTCGTGTACATAGGGGCTGGTACACGTTAAACTGTCGTGGCCTGAAATGTCCTAATGTTGGCGTCGTGTGGAACTTTGGAGAGTGGGGTACCAGTTCAGGTGTTGACCTCGTCATCTGACCGTAGTTCAAAATTATGAGGTGTTGTCCTCGGATCTTTTCTTTTGGGATTGATTCCGGACTGTCACCAATAGTCCGTTGTGTTGCACCAGTGCAACGTTGATTCAACTACCTACCTCCCATTCACTTTCGTAAATTTGAAATATGCTTGAAAGCAGATCGGCATAGGTTGATAAATAGGTTTAGTGAATTGTATGGGGATCCATGCATGAAAGATTTAAAACAGCTGAACTGAAAGATAACGAAAACCATGTTATATATTTAAATAACAAAACATTAGTTCGCCTATCAACCGATTATGAGCGAAACCACGAACTCACAACCACCATTGAACCACAAAAGGAATTACCCAACTATACATTGTACCGTTGTCTCCCACTGGACCCAGACTGGACACACGTAAAAAAAGCGTATTAACCCCCTCCATCCTTCTAATACATATATTTTCCCAGATACTGCTCAACATAAATCTCCAGCCAGATATTTCTCCACACATAATCACTGACGAAGTCCTGCTCCGATTGGGCAAGACACAGCAACCAACAAGTCCTGGGAAAGAGCCACATCACACAAGCCGTCTTTTCCCAAATCCAATATAATGAAAATTTATTATATAACAGGACCTCCATAGGGCGACCGGATCCCTCCCAACCTCTCAAGGGTCTAATCCTTGCAAAGATACCGACGGCTGGATTGCATTCCTAAGTCCTGCTTTTGCGTGTCCGGGTCTCACCGGACTAAGGGGAAGGGAGGGACGGAGGAAATCTCTGTGGAACGCGAGGAACAGACAACACGGGTTTCTTTTTCTGGGGGTTCTTTTTATATTATCCAGATTCGTATTTTATCATTCTTTTTGTTCCGGGTCTTTTGGTAGGGGAAATGGAAGCGGGAATTATCCCGTTTTTTTCGGGTTGTGTGGTGTGGGGTTGCTTTGCTTGTGTGCGATTGAGGGGCGGGGGAATATTTTTCAGGGTGTTGTTGCAAAATTCGAGTCTTCCGGGGTGTTGTTTTTATCGATTGTTTCGTGTGGGTCTTGGCTGTCGGAGATGAATGGTTTTCGCAGAGGTGTGGATTTCCCGTCTTTGGAAAAAACGTTCGTGTGACTTTTTATGTTGTTCCTAGGCTCTGCGGGATTTGTCTGTTTATCGCGTTGGTGTGGAATAATTTATAAGGAAGGCAATACTGGAAATGGAAGAGTTTTTATTTTATAGGGAGGATAATTTCTATAGGAGGATAATTTGTTAGCAGAGACCTTAATATTGAACAATCCCCTACCCGGATCTACAAGTATTCAATAAAAGATATGCAAGAGCACAAGGACTGAATTCGGTTTCTCTTGCCAATACACTTCACAATACATTGTACAGAACTTAATGCTATCTTCCTTACAATATAATAGGATTATCTTTCTTATAGGACAACTATTCAATAAACGAATTGCAAGATCACCAAGGAACTGCTTAGGTTTCTTTTGCAACTTAACTTCACCAAACGTATTCTACAGAACTTAAGGTCATCCTCTTCTAAAATTAAGTTAAAAAAGTATTGTGTGGGACAACTATCGTATCAGGAAAGAAATACGGGAACTGAAAGTGATATTTCATTTAATGAGTTATTAGCAGAGACCTTAATATTAAGCAATTTCTTACACGGATCTCTAAGTATTCATTGAACGATATGCCAGACCACGAAAACACAATTTGGTTTCTCTTGCAATTATACTTTACAACAATACATTCTACAGAACTTAACGGCATTTTCCAAAGAATATGTTACAAATAAATGTCTTATGAAGAAAGAAATATTGATACTGGAAATGGAGATTTTATTTTATTCAATAGTTACTAGCAGAGACCTTAATATTGAATAATCTCAAATAGGGATCTACAAGTATTGTGAACTATATGCAGGACCATTCGGGCACTAGATTGGTTTCTATTTGCACCATCCTCGTAAGATTCTCTTACTAGTGCGATTTCTATTAACATTCAAAATCTATATACTTCAGTATGTTTCATAGAAATAAAGAACCATCAAAAGATATCAGAAAACAAAATAACTTGTATATTCTTGATTAGATTTATATTTTGTAAAATTATATCACATTTTCAGAATTATTACCGATTGGAACATAAATATTGCTCTTATTCTATAAAAACTGCTTATTCAAATTTGACAACAAAAATTCCATATTCCACACTTAACAATATTTCTTGTTGGTAATGCATGTGTAACACTACTTGGATTTTTATTTCAATACTTAAGCTGCTGATATAATATCATAATTAGTCATAAAAATAAATAAAGATCGAAATTGATATTGGATTTACATTCCATTCAAAAGGAAAACATATTTCATAAAAATAGACCTCCACATAAATTCCGAACCAAAAGTCGAAATCCTTATTGATTCTCTGTCACAATCCACCTCCATATCATAATAAACCCCTTAAGATCCATTGCAACGGATATTTCAGTCGAAAAGAGCGCTCGCTTTTCCTTACCTTCTTCTATGAAAGGAGAAAAGACATAAAAGAAAATTCCAGAGTTATGAGCTTCGCTGAAAGCCATTTGCGTTGCAAAAGCAACATTGGAAACCCAAATTCAAGTCACCTGTCAGCGGCAATTGGAAGCTCTAGTCAACCGATCAGCCACAGGATAAAAAATAAATACGACATTGCTTCCATTTGCTTCATGCGTGATGGCAACATCTGTTTCGCAGACGATACTTTTCCGCTAGCCTTAAGTTTTTAAAAGCATGGATATCTGTGAGTGAACCAGATTGTCTCTTTCCGAAGTATCTCTATTGTCAGAGAGACAGCATGCAGCTAAAAACACTAGTCCTTGAAATGTTTCAGTGAACGAAAAGTGCTCGTTCGAAATGAAAAAGAATATAGCCCGAGTGCATGTGGAATTTATTTAGCTGGGATTCGAAGTGGAAAATTCTATTTCTCAACGTAATGGGCCATGCTCATTTCCACTTTCCTGCGTAATGGGGATGTCAAGATCCCTATCTCTCGACATTAGGGAACGAAGATGAAATAGAACCTTCCACGCTGATGATAATTACTGTTATTTGTGAATTGGTTTGATGTGGTCTTGTAACAAATGTAACGGTTTTAAGGATAGTTTCTTATTTCATCTAAAACGGGTGTACGCTTCTTGCAACTAATTCGCAAAGATTTTACAAAAGTCCTTGAAAGTTAACTGCTGTTACAAATGCATTTTCTTGTTCACAAATATGGGATGTCTTATTCTTCAACTATGCAACGGTCTTTTTTCGTCTAAAACGAGTGTACGCTTCTTGCAATTTATTTATAAAGAGTTTTGTGCAAACGCCCTTGAAAGTTAACTACTGTTGCAAATGCCTTTTCATGTTATGAAATGTGGGTCATTTTATTCCTTGTATTGTTAATTGGGAATTTCCAATTTTAATATTTGTAAAGTAACGACGCAATGCAAAATTGTATTATGTTTGGTAATTGGTGATAAATTAATCGTAAGCAAGAAAGAACTGGGTTATTGTAATTAAAACTGTCCTTTTCAGAGAACTTGGTAACTTTAACAAATAAACAGATTGGCACCTAAATATGTATACAGGATATACACAGGATACGAAAAAGCATTTTGTATAGAAAACAGACTCATTTCTGTTAGCGTCAGTTTGATTGAGCGTCAGTTTGAAGAGTAGGACTACGACTTGAAGATCGGAGAGTTTGAATCAGCTAATCGAGTATTGTTTCAAAGCGTTGTACTAATAAACCGCGATATTGTCAAAGTTCACTGACTCCCGAGAAAACATCACGTTGGCGTGGTGTGGAAGTTTGAAGAGTGGGGTGCCAGTCAAGCTCAAGTGTTGTTCGATCTCGTCATCTGACCGTGGTTCAAAATTACGAATTTTCTTAGCCAGAGAATTCCCATATCTGTCTCCCATTAAGTAGATCTGGGATATGCTAAGCCGACAAGTACACAATACCCAGAATAAATGGATCTAGAGTAGCAACTGCAGAATGCTTGGCATAATTTACCACAGGGTAGCATAAGGATTCCATTTGATTTCATACCAGGCTGTATATCGGCATGTATCGCTGTCAAAGGGGCCACATAGATTTAGTATTTATATTTCTGATATAATTCTACGATAATAAAGAATGCCATCATTTCTTTGTTTCTTCACGTACATCACAAATGATAAGTTTCGTTCCTATCGAACACCGGGTTCGGGGTGTTTCGATTTTTTGGTACATATTGTATAAATGTATACAGGAGGTTTAGTCAAATATCCTACATGCTGGTTGGGCCTCGGTAGCCCATTTGGAAGAATAATGGATTAGCAACAAGAGAGTTGCGAGTTAGAAACTCGGTCCAACCAAAGACCACCGTGTAGGTGGGGGCTGGTGCACGTTAAATTCGTCGTGGCCTCAAATGTCCTCATGTTGGTGTGGTGTGGAAGTTTGGAGAGTGAGATTCCAGAACAGATATTGACCTCGTCATCTGATCTTGGTTCAAAATGACTAGATGTTGTCCTTGGACCTTTCTCTTCGGGATTGATCCCGTACAGCCATCAATAGCCCTTTGTGCTCCTCATCAATAATCAGTGTGACGTTAATTGACTATCTACCTACATTTTGTTAAACGGTAGGTAATTGAATTAACGTCGCACTTACAACCGAACGGGCTATTGGCGATGGTTAGGGATCAATTTCGAAGGGAAATTTCCGAGGACAACACCTGCTTGTCATTTTGAACCATGATTAAATGACGAGGTCAACATTTGATATGAAACACCACTCTCCAAACCTCCACAACACACCAACTTGAGGAAATTTGAGTCCACGACAGATTTAGCATACACCACCACCCACGTACACGAATGAACGCTGTCTTTGGTTGGATCGAGTTACGAACGCTCAACCCTCCAGTTGCTAATCTGCTAAATCTCCAACCGGGTTACAGCGGCCCACCGTAGTACCTGTGTATTGGTCTGCTATAGGCAGTTCATGTGAAAAAGGAAATAGAAATTCACTTTAAAATGATTGCCATGAAATTCAACTATTTTGTCCAAGTATTCAATGTTTAATTTTGCACAAATATTTCAGTTTCTCTTCTTTCCATTTGCACACTCGAGCAGCTTTACTATCACAAATACAATGAACTGACTTAACTTTTCAAGCAGAAAATAAACTGTGCATTCACATTACAGTACAAAATGCTATTCACATTTCCCGGGACCGTTGTCAATCCGCTACTCTTCCAACCGGATTACCACGGCTCGACAGGTTAAACGAGTAAAGCATGATGGATTTTACTCCCAAATCAAAAGTGATAACCTGTTGATTCGACCATTTTCTTGTCAATTGTGTGATGATGGTCACGTGATTGGAAAATGGATGCGAGAGTTCCTCGGGTTAAGATCAAAATAAAAGATGCCACATGATTTATCGAAAGTACGGAGGTAATTGATGATGGAATGGGTAAAAGAGGATTAATATAAGCTGTATTAAAATTAGGAAAGATTCGCTTCGAATCACGAGATAAATTCAGTTATGTTAAGCACAACAGACACCCTGTTCACCTCGTCGTTAATTCGATAAATTTGATTATAATTGCATAAAGATTACAGAGTTGATTGGGAATATGACCTCATTGGTAAACCTCAGGGGCCACGGTAGCCCGTTTGGAGGAGTAGCGGATTTGCAACCGGAGGGTTCCGCGTTCGAAACTCCATCCAACCAAAGACCGTCATGTATGTAGGGCCTATAAACTTTAAGTCTGTCGTGCCAAGTTTGGTGAGTAATGGGCCAGCTCAGGTATTGACCCCGTCATCTGACCGCGGTTCAAAATTACGAGGTGTTGTCCTTGGTACTTACCCCTTGGGATTGATCCCGGACCGTCGACAATAGCCCGTTGTGTTGTTCCATTGGAATGTTAATTCAACTATCCTCTGGGTAACATCTAAAATCACGCCCTCTTGTACAATCGTCTTACTCATGTCCTAGACATCCTTTCCATGAAATCTGCTCTTACATACAAACCATTTATTAATTATGAAATATGATACTAATGAAAATGGAAGCAACACCTATTCTGCTCAACTGCTAATTCGTCTATGGTGTGATCGAAGTAAATTATTTCGTAATTTCTTCCCTCAGTAGAACAAACTCTACTCAATAGAACAAGTCTAAAGTCTTGACCTATGGATCTAAAATATGCATGTTGTTCGCATGTTGCTAGCGAATGGGTATTCCACTGAGCCACAACGGCACCTTAAAACTAATATTTTTTTATCCTTCTGACTTCACTCTACCCTCATCTCGATACTCCGCTACATATAATCGTATAGTGCAGCTCAACAGGTATGTGAATTTATAGCTCTTAGTCTATTCTGATAAAATGTGTAACGGCGAGAATTGGAAATGATTATTTCTAGATCTTACCTCCAATAATTCTGTTATTATTTTATTTTTTTAACCTTTTTACCCTTTTAACCCTATGCTAGAAAGGTAGACATAACACCTCTGTCCATTTCTTGAGGACGATTTATAAATGGATCCTTGATATCAAGGATACAGGTCAGAATATATGCGAACAATCAATCAACCTGGCACTTAAAATGAATTTATTTTGAGCATATTTTTTTGTTAAAGGTCCACAATCTCTCCTCGCCCATTTAAAGCATTCCCAGACATCAGAATATCAAAGGAAAGAACAGTTATATTCATTAGCAACCTTAATATACTTAAAAAATTTCGTCGGCTTACAAGTGAAACACAAGTCCAAAAACAAAGTTTTGAGGAAACGGAGGGAGTAAAATTGTACTCATTAAGCTTGTTTCTACAAAGGAAATCAAACTTTCATGCAAGGAAAAATAACTTAGTGGACCGGTCTAAAGATCACCACCACATTTGGTTTTGGAAAAGCTGAAAAACTCATATCTCGAGAATTATGACTTGGTGTGTTTTACTTGAAAGCCGATGAATTACATATCTTAGCAACCTTAATATGCCTATGATATTTAGATACTTTAGAAGCCTTAATAACCTAGAATATTTCGTCGGCTTACAAGTGATACGAAGCCAAAAAAACCTAGTTCTGAGAAAACGGAGTGAATTCTACTCATTAAGAGTGTTTCTCAAGAAATCTCATCTTCAAACAAAAAATAACTTGGACTTCAGCAATCGAAAGATTCCATTAAGATTTAGAAAAGATAAAAAAAGCATATCTTGAAAATTTTGACTTGGCGTATTTCACTTGAAGCCTACGATTTATATATCTTAACAGCCTTAATATGGCAAGAATATTTAGATACATTAGGGCAGCCTTAATATACCTAGCATAGTTAGATGCCTTAGAAGCCATAATATATGTATATGTTACCGTGAAAGACCGAAATTGGATAATGTCGACTTTCACCGGTGAATGTCGACACATACCAAATACGTCGGTGAAAGATCGAATATTTCATTACATTCTTGTACATTCGGACCCTCACCGGTGTATGTCGACAATCACAGATATGCTCTGGTGGAGGTCGAAAAGAGAGGAGTCGAGGTTTTTTTCCGATACCCTAATTTATACTGAATGGATACTGCAGTGAATCGTGATCTTTTTCTTGAAAAGTTAAATGCATTAATTGCGGGTAAACGAGAAGACAATTGTTTTTATTTTTCTCAAGAAAAGTACTCTAAAATACTTTATGAAATGTTACGAACCTCACAAAAACAATTTTGCTCCTGCTCAAATTGGTGATACTGTACGAATACAAGTCCCTGATGTCGACCGTGGTCGTACAGATAGCCGAAATGTGTTAGCGGTTGTTGTTGGAATAGAAGACTCCGACTTCTATAAACTGGCAAATAAAAATGGTACCCTCAAGCAGCTTTACACACGTAATCAGTTCGTAATTTGTAAAGAAAAGTTACTTTCCATAGATGAGATTTCTTTTCAAGAAATGTCGCTGAGAGAAGCAGCTGCAGCTAATTCGAGAAGCGGGGGGCAAGGCTATACACGCTGTCATTGCAAAAGGAAGTGTTCCACAAATAAATGCAGTTGTAAAAGCAAGGGACTCTTGTGCAATTCAAAGTGTCATAATAGTTTAAGTTGTTGCAATAAATAAGATTTGAATCATATAATTAAGTAAGTTTTTTATTACTATTATTTTCATTTCTCATTTAGAATGTACTGTATAATTAAGTAAGTTTTTAATTTCTATTATTTTCTTTTCTCATTTAGAATGTACTGTTTGTTTTAAGTTCTTGGTCACTCCTCTCAGAAAGAGAGGCGAAAAAGTTACGTCACCCTTGTGACGTTTTATCGCGACTGAAATACGGAGAAGAAAATATAAATCTCCGACATGTTCAACATTCACCATTAGTGCATGGTGAATGTCGACATTTGCCGGTGTAAGTCAGAAATAAGGGTATTTAGCAAATATTTCGGACATACACCAAGCGACTATGTGAATGTTGACATTCACCAGTGAAAGTCGACATTCTCCAGATTTCGGTCTTTCAGTGTAACATATATACCTTAACAGCCTTAAGAACCTAGAATATTTATATGCATACCCTTAATAATTTTAAGGTGAGACGCCAGAAGTCCCACCACTCCTGTTGAAAGGGTTAAAATAAGAAGTACGAATATAAAAATGTTAACCATTAACAGCCTATTCATTACGCATCATTTAATGCTTTAAAGAATACGCATACAATGCGGCTTTTGTAAACTGCATATATTTATCTCCACTTTTGGCAGAAAGCTTTAATCGTGGATGCATTATTTCCCGCTGTGGTCTTTTATAAGAGGTAGAAAATCACGAATCTTTTATTCTGCTCAATCCATTAACTATTAAAGACGTATTTAAAGTGGGACATTAATTGCCCCTCAGCTTATAACGAATTCACTTTGCAATTGCCATTTCATTAAACGGGCTGGCGTTGAAAGCCCCTTTGAGGTAATTATTTGCAACGCACTGATAATTTTCTTCCTATTAAATATTTCTGAGGATTCTCACGCACATTCTTATCTTCTTTTTTTTTATCCACTTTCCTTTCGTTCGCCTTTTTGAAGTATTGAAGTATTCTACCCTCCCACAATCAATACCAGTACAATGTAAAATAAAAATGCATTACCTTAAAGTGACCTTATGCCTTCAATCACTTAAAAAACCATTGTTTTAAGGTACGTAAATCATTTAGATATGACTTTTAGATACTCCTCTAGGAAAGTGGTATTGGTTTTAAGTACAATGTAGTAATAATTAAAAGGGTGTTTAGATATCTGTTGTTGACAAAGACTGGTGGACAAATTTAAACCGAACTATCAACCAAATTTGGTGGAAGCGGATTCCTGACCAGGTGAATCTGATTGTTTAAATAGAATGTTTCCCATTAGAGTGAGATTCGGCACTAATAATTCAATATGCATGCTACATTAGCTATGAAACCGGGTACATAAAGGTTAGAAAACATGTCCAATCTTCAAAGTACTTGTAAAATGGTCTTCTGACAATCGAATTGTTCAGTTTGGAAAGGAAGTAACTCGAATTTGTTTGGGGTGGTTTTACGTGACGCTACGTTTAAAAAGTGAAGATAAACTCACAATATCTGAGTGAAAAGGCATAAAATCGAGTAAGGGTTATGGAAGAAATAAGTCCCACATTCACCCGGTTGGTTGGTTTTGGTTTTATAGCGCAAAGTTCAATAATGGACAAGCTGCACCAAGCACAAGACCAAAAAATTCAGTAAAAAGAGATTTAAAAAATTTCAAACGAGCGCAGTTAAAATAAATGTGAAAATTGGATTAAAGAGCAGACAAGAAAACAAAAATAGCGAAACACTAATGAGAAGTAGGAAAATAAATGTAGTACATATCGTCATCAATATATAAAGTAGTAAAGGGATAGCTTAACTCTCTGAGTATCAAGAGATTTGTCAGTAGTACTTTCCCCCACAAATAATGGGTTGAAAGAATTCTGGGAAAGATTTTATTTGTCAAGAACATCGACCCTGCTTAGAAGTCGTGTTGAGAAGACTTCAAGTTACAGAACGGATATATTGCGTGTGAACCTCTCAGGTGATTAAAACATGTTAGAAATGTTGACTGATTGAAAAAAGATGGAAATGGTAAAAGATAAAAGTGATACAGTGTGCCATGAATGATAAAAAATAATATACAGGGCGCCAGATTAGAAACATTAAAGAGGACCTGTGCTGACAGTGGGATGATACCGTTTGATTTTATTAAGGAAATATATAATTAAAAAAAATGAATGAAACCATTTTAGAGGAGAGTAATCGCGTCTTTGTCGCTGTAAAACTTTTTAACCATATTTATATACTTCTGAGTAAAAAAGATTATTGTTTATAATAATTTCCTTAGTTTCATTTTAGTTCATGAACGTTATAATGTTCAATGTTCGATACCATTTTACAAATTTGACACTTAAATTTTAACAAATAGTTAAAATGCAAGGAACTTTAATGCTTAATCTAAAGTAATATTATAAGTTCAAATTTTATACAAAGTAGTTGTGGAAATTACGGTTTAGGTAAAGGGAATCGTTGATCAAAAAAGTTTTGAAAAGACTGCTACATAAGAAGACTTAGAATAAAAGATAAAAAACTTCTACGTTTCCCGGAGCTTATAAGTCCCGGTACCACGGTACTGGCGATTTAGGTATTTGCTTAGGTAAAGGGAGTTGTG
Organism: Meta bourneti; assembly: GCA_933210815.1. Taxonomy (NCBI): domain Eukaryota; kingdom Metazoa; phylum Arthropoda; class Arachnida; order Araneae; family Tetragnathidae; genus Meta; species Meta bourneti. The sequence goes on along the minus strand of OW119928.1, from coordinate 31,108,270 downwards.
GACCATATAAAAGTTCAGAAAGGCTGTTAGACGAAGATTTAGAATAAATAATAAAAAACTTACACATTTCCCGGAACTTCTAAGTCCCGTACCACGGTACCAGAGATTTAGGTACCGGTTTAGGTAAAGGGAGTCGTGGTTCAAAAAAGTTTTGAAATGGCTGGATGACAAAATAAATATTCAACAACTTTCCATTTCTCCGAGCTTTTATGTCCCGTCACCATGGTAACCTCGATTTAGGTACCTATTCATTTAAAAGAAGTAGACCAAAAAAGTTTGGAAAGGATACTATATACGAAGAGAGAATAAATAACTTCCAAGCTTCCTGATGCTTCTAGGTCCCGTTACCACGGTACAGCCTATTTAGGTAAAGAGTCGTGAACCAAAAATTCTTTGAAAAGGATATTATATACAAGACTTGGAATAAATAATGAAAAACTTCCACATTTCTCGGATTGCTCTTTCCCCCATATCGTAGAGGACTTGATTAGAACTTATATAAATTAAATCAACCAAACCGTGTGCTTAAATTGGTTGAAATCGATCTGATAGCTCCATCCATTTGCTCATCAGGGAGCAAACCATTTCTTTAACTGGTTGGTTAACCGAACCGAGACGCCATCTTTTTTCCTCGGCAAATCCTCACCTGGAAAATCAGGGATACGCTTACAGGTAATTTGATTAAGTTCCGAAAACCACAAGGGTAAAAATGCACCACCGAGAAAGGATTCTCCCGGTAAATCCCGGAAGGGCAAGAAAAAAAAAGGAGCTGCATTAGAAATGAAACCGGAGGCAATTCATCACCCTTGACAGCTTTTTTGACAAACCACTCTTTTAACAGACTTGGATTTAGCCTCCCAAATGTCAGTGGTGGAGATTTATGGTTACGGGATGTAAAAAAGAAAGGGGGCTATTTTTGTGGTTGGATTTTCTACCTTCTGTTCCTGTCGTCTTTTGAAATTATTGAAGAATGGAGATCTTTTTTCTCGAGGCACTTATCCTAAATGCATGCAATTGAATTTCTTGTCTGTTTTATCGAACAGTTCAATTTAACAATTTTTGGAAGAAGCAAAGTATGAAAAGTTGATTTGATATTGATTTGAATTGCTTTTCGCCGACATTCTTTTTTTTTATTCAATGTTTGATTTGGTTAGATTTTTTAAAATAATGGGTGGTATAAGTTCTTTTTAACATTCAAAGCCTCAAATAATTTGAACTTTTCCACATTTGTAATTACTATAAGCCTTTTGTGTTGAGGTTGGGTTAGTTTAGTTTTCATGTCGCAAGAACCATACTTGGCCATGATGCGCCAGGCAGAAGATACACGATATCAAGTAATGGATATACAACAAATAAAATTTTGCTGACACAGAAGAGGCAGATACACCCAGGAAGGAATCGAACCTTTCGTATTGAAGCGCTAAGCTTGCAAAAGGTTTCAGGGCTTTAAAATAACACTATATCTAGCTCTAAAACTACAAATTTCATAGCCTGTATCCGAACTACACTTATTGGATAATATGTAAGCACTGGCACTCAAAGAGATTACATAAATATGTCTTTAAGGTTACGACAGTACCGGGTGCAAGCCCCTGGTGGTTTACCTTAGCGTCGAAAAGTATCCTGTTGTGGCTAGACTCTGGTGTAAAAACCTGTTCCAAACTGTTACCAGTTCTGGGCAAGAGAGAATTTGTTTTTTCAACTTGAATTTTCTTTCCCTTGGAGCCATAGGGCAGTTTTGTCTCGACGAGGTATGCAGTCATTAGAAAAACTAACCAAATACAGTTGGATGAAGTATCTCGTACGTAGTAAAATTCACCAGATCTTGAACGAGATATCTCGTCAAAACACTTAGAGGGTTAAAAGCGTCCTGTGCAAACTTTAAGGTGAGTAGGAAACTCCAAAGTTAACCTGTATTCACAAGGGATCTATGTCCTCAAGCACCTCACGAGATCTACGTATGTCTCACCCACTGTAAAATTAGGGTGAGTAAAAATGTTCACCCTCTTGGTATTTTTCATTTCTACACCATAGTGTAGCATATCTAGCCCATCTATGCTACACTATGATGTAGAAATGAAAAATACCAAGAGGGTGAACATTTTTACTCACCCTAACTTCACAGTTTGATAGTAATTTTTTACATTTCATTAAATGCTCTGGTTTCTAACAAAACCTGATGCGAGCCCTCAAACATCTGCTGATTCAAAACACATCCGTCGAGGTACCGTTCATGACACAATCTCACAGCGACTCGTTTGATTCCATTCTCCTTTCGGCATTCTTCCTTTCACAGAACTCTTTCCGACTCCTTCCATGCGTCGACAATATCAGGCGTATATTAGTGTAGGTGGTCACAAATTTGAGCACTTTTGTCAAACTAAATTTACGGCAAATGAAAAGATTTTTCCCATACTTGCTATCTTTCATTTCTGCCTCTTAGCACATGTGGGTAGCACTTGGGAAGACATCCCTATGTGAATACTGTTTAATTTTGTGTTTCTCCTACTTCCCCTTAACCCTCTTAGGGGTTCACATGCATATATCCATTTTGCTGCCCGCAATCTTTCCTGCATGATGTATAAATGGTTTTGATTTTCTTGACCAATAGGAACTTTTATGATTCTTCCAACCAATACATGTGGTTATTTAGTCATTATGTGTGATGTGGGATAAAAGCAACACTACATTACTTGGAAATTTCATGATGCTCAGCGGGTTAAAGTTTGTACAGGAAGTTGTAAAACATCTGTATACATAATTTTGTATTCTTGTACAAAATTCTCTATACTGTAGAGAGAGAAAGGGAAATTCAAGGAATTCGTTTAAACTCTTCAGGTACTTTTTGACCGTATCTTCACAAATAGATCTACCTTTTGTTTCTTAGTGAAGTCCCCATTTCCTGTGGGCTTTTAAACCAAGCATATCAAGGTTGTTTGATTGAGAGATTTCCTCAATTACGCTTTTGAAATTGCTCTGAATAGATATTGTTAATGCCTCATGATTGCACATTTGACTTTTTTCTGCATAGAGCCATTTTTACTTCAGCGATCACAGCATCACCTCAAAAACTTCCAGTCCTTAATAATACAGAAGAAAAAACCTAATTGTTCCTTTATATTCTAGTATAATCTACCATAACAAAGATAGTTATTTTATAGTATATTTATATAGTGAAAAACTAACCGTACGGTACCTCTATCTCCAAAAAAATTCAAACTTCTTGCAGTAAAAGATAGAAAAAAATCACGCTTTTATCCAATTAACGACGACGTTAGCAATATTTTTTTCTGGATCGTACGTCGTTCTAAAAAATAAATACCACATAATATTGATGCCTATTTGGAGAAATAAGTTCGAATCGAAAAATTATACCACTGGATTCAAATTACTCTGAAACATGAAGAGATAGTAGAAAAAAATCGCACATGCCCAAATGGAATGTTGGAATTTTATGTACTCAATTTTTTGCTCCTCGTAAAAAAATTCCAGAAAAAATATATTCAAGTCTACTTAACTTTTTGCAAAAACAATTCGCTAAAGGACATCCTATTTCAAAATTCACTTCCCTTTAGTAAAACTTTATTTTTTACATGCTGGCTTTTTTGTGCTAAGTCAGAAATTCCAAGTGTTGCCACGGCTGGAAAAGAAAAACGTTGAGGGAAAACTCTGACGCCCTTCGAATATATTAACGTCTGCCGCTTAGTAAAAAAGAGGAGATAAAAATCGGATAAAATTATACCAAAAGAATTTCACATTTCGAATAACACTTCGTTAAATATTTACTTTGCTATTCAAATTGGAAACTTTATCGGCGATTGCTAGATTCAATCCCCTTCTATCCATCTTTTTACTTATTTTTTACTTACCTCCCACCCATTCCCCCCCCCAACGAAGTTCTTCAATTTAATTTCAGCTGCTTCTTGGTGGGTGCTTTAGTAACTTGGAAGATGTTCTCCCACAAAATTCGAAAGTTCTTCCGCATTTTCCTAATTATAAATGGCAGACGATCTGCTCAACTGACACATGAGTTTAATTATCCCGTGGGTGGCAACGCTTCATTCGGGAAATACTCTTTCCCAAACTTGAAACTCTGGAGAATTGAAGAAAAATCTTTATAGTTCATTGGTGTGGAATGAACCAGAAAAAAGCAATAAAGGAGAGTAAAATAATATATAAGAGGACGCTAATAGAATATTCATTCTTTTAAGAATTTCATCGTGTTTTATACTATAACCTATGAGGCATTTAATATTGGATGTATATTTTAAAAATGGATTTAAATTGATTTATGTCACATCAAAATTAAGGTCATTCCTAATCATTCGTTTACAGCCACGGTGGCTTTGGAAAAGTGGGTTTACCCAATTCACTATGAGCCTGCGATAGTCTCGATTTTTGTTAGCTTCGATTCTTCCCTGGGTGTATTTCTCTCATCTGTGTCAGCAAAAACTTTTCTTATTTGTGTATGTTCATTGCTTGATGTTGTCAGTCTTGTGTTTCTCGTTGTGTTTCTCTCGTGTGACGTTAATTAAAAGTACATACCTACATACCTTGTGTTTCTCATAGCTTTACCCTTGTACCATAAAAATTCCCAACCAACCAAAGCCATCAATTCTAACAATACATAACTCGTTTCAACAGGCTATGAGTACACAAATGTGCTCTGTATGTGCATGGATTGTTTTAGTTGCTTGAAATCCACTCTAAGCCGAAGGACTCGGTTTGATTACCTTACCTGTTGCAAAAAATGAGTTTTAAATTAAACTATAAAAGGTCTTGCATAGTCTTCAAAATTCGTTTCTTGCAGGATTTGAAAATAACATGTAAGGTACACCTTTTTATGCTACTCTAAAAATACTGACTATACAGATCTAATTGCCCTTTTATTTCACGTAAAGGGAATAATCTTTGAAGATGTTTCACACTGTTTAAAAAGTTTCGTCTCCGATGATCAGAATCAGTAATAAGACCAATTATTACGCAATTAGGATCATTTATAATCCTTAAATGGTTTCTTCGAGTGACTATCGTATACAAAATCGCAATCACTGATGTTTATTTTATTTCGATATTTCTAAAGTATCTTACATAAAGTCGAAAATTTCAACGTCAAATGCACGAGATTTTTGTACCCTTATTTTGTGCAGTGTAATATTTGTTGTACTACAAATTTCATTAATCTAATTTAAATTACGCATATATCTCGATAATGTTTAAACATCAATACTTTAATTAATTTTTTATAGATACTGATTTACCAATGAAGAGGTTGTAGGTTGCACATGCATGAACTTAATAACAATGACTAAAATATATAAATATGACTTATTTACAGATTCGGCTGCAATGTCAACTAATATAATTAGTGACTTTCAATGATAAGAAGATATAAAAAGTAGAGAATGTTACATTTAAAGTATGAATATTTACATATGAATTTATCTTAGATTAAAACAGTCTAATTAGTCCTCGTGCAGTATAAAAAGACCGTAGAGTGACAAACCAAACCTAATCTTTTCCACAAAATGCCATGCCAAGGTAAAGGTAAAGTAAATGAAGGGTTGCCTTGTCGAAATTTTTCTGATATAATATTTTCTTAACTCGACACTCACTATTTGACTCGTGGAGAGCAATTCTTTCACCTGTTTCCCAATTAAACTCAGTCCTTTTTTTGAGTTTAAATTAAGCTCCCATTTCACTTTCTTTAAGCCCCTTCATTCAAAATGGCTCCAGGCAGGATAAAGGCAACAAGGCTGTGAAAAACATAATCTCCGTTTCAAGTCCCAGATGAATTAAAAATGTATTTTATAAATGTTAATTATTCCTTATGGATAACAAAATATCTCGCTAATTGGAGGCTTCAGTAACAAGCTGTTCCAGTAAACATCAGACAAGACTTTTTCTCCTCTCGCGATTAAAAATTCATGCCAATTAAAGCACTTGGCATGGTCTGAAGATGAATTCTTTTGCTGGCGTTTTTTCACGTCTTTTCGCCAGCCGAGGTAGTGTCGCTGGTTATTAATTGGTAATTATTAATTACGAGAAATGAGCCTTCTTACGTTTTTCCAACCACGGCTGGGGAATGAATCTAATGATTGGCCTGATGTTGGTAATCGAGAGTTTTGTGATAGTTAATTAGATGCCAAGAGCGGTTTTTTGTCTGAGTGCTCTGTTGGTTTCTCCTGTTGGTTGGAGGATTTGCAGAATTATGTTCTTGTAAATGCGGATGATTCGTTTTAAAAATTCGCCACATATCCTGAAATTTAAAAGGATTTCCAATTTATGAGTCATCGTTGGATTAATTTATAATCTGCTTGAGATTGAAAACATAGGATGGTCGAATGTGCAAACTTCATGTGTTTGTTATAACAATACAAAAGCTTTTTGTTTGGTTATGTAAGCTGATTAATAAATTCAAGCGGCAACTATTTCCAATTACTAAGATTTTAGTAGCGCTTTTAGCTCATTTGGATTGCAAGGAACGTAAACAATGTAATAAAATGTTTGACATTGCGACAACTGAAATTTCATCGAGAAATTGATATCTCAAACTTAACATGTGTGATTGGTTTTGAGTCTTATGGCTCAAAGCAAAGGCCAAATTTGGCCATGCTGCGACAAACACAAGACAGACAATATTAAGTAAATGGATATACACACACAAGGAAAGTTTTACTGACACAGAAGGGAGAAGCATACCCAGAATTCTTATGGCGCAAGGCAAGGGCCAAATTTGGCCAAGCTGGACAAACTCAAGACAGACAGACAACGTCAAGTAAATGGACATTCACACACAAAAAAGTTTTACTGACACAGAAGGGGAAAATACACCCAGGAAGAAACCTAACCTGACAGGAATCGAAACTATGCCGCCTATTTTTCACAGGTTGCTTGCGCTGTGGGCAAGTACACTGAGCCATGACAACCCCCTCAACATGCGTGTTGTAAAATCACTGTAGTAACTATTTGAGAGTTAAATAAGATGAGATATAGATGGCTTATATATAATAAATACAATACAATAAATCCCTAGCGGAACAGAATCGAAGCGTTTATGACTATTAAACTCCACAGGACATAATGTAAAAGGTTCTAAGTAATCCCCCACTAGAGTGTGTGTGTGGTGTGGGTCTACTGCGCAAAGGTGTTCAGTGGACCCAGACATTCCTAAGCAGATCTACCTGAGCACAGTTTCTTCCTCAACGTCCAAGAAAAGGACAAGCTGAGCTCTTTGTTTTGTTTTATGGTCTTGTTCCATCCGCCGAGGAATCTTTCTGCCGGAACAGTGGCCTGGAACATTTGGGTGAGAGGGCACCCAAGTTCGTAGTGGCCTGGGTTCTTCTCCACAGGCACACTAGTCAGTGTGGTGTAAGCGAAATCTGAAGAGATACGAGGCAAATAGACCATGACCAGCAAAAACTTACGCCCAACAAAAGAAAAACGCCTGCTGGTATATAGAGAGATCGGTGCATTTTAGGGAAAAAGAGATGTTCTTAACCTTTTTGAGGTATCCCACCTGGATTAGTCTTTTCAGAGCCCATTCCATCATTTTCCACTTTAGAGGTGAGACTGGAATACGTAACGGGATTTAATGTCTAGATCTCATAGTATAAAAAGAACTTGTGCAAATTATAAGACACATTTTGGTAGAAAACCGACCAACCAACCTCTTCCTTCTCGTTTCCAGAGGAAAGCTGCTTCTTATAACATCAGGAAGACAATCTGGCAATCATCGAAGTACGTGATTTGAGATTGCTTCAAAGTATTTCCATGATTTCAATTAGAGCATTTCTGTTTTGTTCTTATAGTATGGTCATGTGTACTTTCAAACTTCGCGTAAGCAGATGGTTTCTCATAAAAAATATTGGAACGGTAATTTTTATAAAGAAACTTACACGTTCTACCATTTTCTAGTTGTATTTTCTTGACCTGCAACAGAAGATAATGGTTTTTTCCCAGTGCTGAAATAAAGTTAACACATAACCTGTTATTACATGTTAACTTTAGCATAAAATGTACACCCTGATATTTTTTACAACATATGACCCCCGATAAGATTATAAGAACCACAACCATAAAATCATTCTCTTCGTGAACCGTCTTAAAAACAGCTCCCATTCACTCCGAATGGATCACGTCGAACTATCAAGAACTCTTAGCGGTATAACACGCTTCCATTTTACTCTCCCTACGTGAGGAATGTCGGCCTTCGGAAAAGTAAATATAAAGAACACTCAAGCCTCGATCCCCAAAATAAGAGTGACGGAATTCGAACGCCTTTTACTTCATTTTTTGCCGTGGAACACACAAAAGGCTTCCATTTTATTTGCCAAACGATATAAAAGTCCAATCTTTTGTTCGGGATAAAGGAGCGAATGGCGTCGGGGAGGTAAACAGCCGCCATTGCAGTGTTAAAAGAACGCGGGGGTGGAAGGATTCGTGGTGAAATTTAACGACCGAATGTTCTCTCAGGGGCTGAGGTGTAAAAAGGTAATCAGGAGGGTGTTGTTCGAACCCGAAATTGGTCCCCTGTGGAAGGGTAGGGAAGATGATTAATGCTCTTTTCACAACAAGTTCTTAATATCGTCATAAACGGGGTGTCGTGCAGGAATTGGAATTGCTCACTGGTTTCACCGATGTGGTCTGATTTTCACCCCTTTTTGCTCCCATTGGTTTTGAATTTTATGGGGTCTATCTTTATTGATTCGGAGTCGTGACAGCGGAAGAGGAATTCGATCGGGAAGTGTCAAATGCATTCATTAATTTTCTTTTCGTGTCATCTATTTTGTTGACAGGTGTGTGGAAAATGAAAGTTGAAAAAATTCAGCACATCTTTGTATCTGCTGTGCCAAGCCTCCACATCTGCAGACGACAGTAGCCCCTTGTGAAATCGATGAATTCTAAGTACTTAATGTTCGTTACACAAATGTATGGATTTCCCTCTTTTCCTTTTCACAATTGTACATCTTTATCATTATAAACAGATTGAAAAGATTATATAACCTTTTGAAACTATTAAGCAGTACCTATTGCATTACATTACCTAGTACATTACAGTACCTATTTAGTTGATGGGCAACAGAACCATTTGAGATGACGAACCTCAGTACCTATTTAGCTGATGGGTAACAGTATCTATCTTAGATGACGTGTTCCACTACCAGTTGAGATGACGAACCCCAATACCTATGCAGATGACGGGTACCAGTACCAGTTCAGTTGATGGGCTTCAGTACATGCTCAGATGGCAGGTCTCAATACCAATTGAGGTGGCGTGTTCCAGTACCTGTTTAAATAACAAGCCCAATACCTGTCTAGGTGACGGACCCTAGGACCATGCTGATAAGCCACAGTGCCTGCTTAGATGACAGGCCTAGGTACCAGTTTAGATGACGTGTCCCAGTACCAGGTTTTGGCGCAGCTTGTTCACTTTTGGATAGTGCGCCATAAAACCCAAACCAACCAATAAACCCAGTACCAGTTTAGATGACGGGTCTTAGTTCCATTTGAGCTGAAGGGTATCAGTACCAGATGAGATGACGTCCCCAATGCGTTTCGTTTAGATTATGGTTTCCTCAATATAATGAAAATATATTACAAATACTCAATGTTTAACTTGCATCAATGTATTTTCCCCCTTCTTAATTTCACCATTTGTACAGCTTAATCACAAATATATACTATGAATATTTTTAAATATCAAACTAAGAGTCACATTTTACATCATAGTACAGTCCTCGGGCCCCGATGCCATGATATCAGCGACTTCACATTGGAGGGGTCTTGCTAAAAATACTTAAAAATCTGATTCTATGAGAAACGCGAGATAAGCATCATCTGACTGTATCACAGGCAATGTAGTTCTTGGCATTATCATTATCATTTCTTCTAGTCACAGTTTCTAGAGAAGGGTGCCAGCTCAGGTGTTGACTTCTTAATCTGAGAGAGGTTCAAAATTACGAGGTGTACTCTGATCTTTCCTTTCAGGATTGATTCTGGACTGTTACCAATAGCATGTGTGTTGCTCCCCCCATATATTGACTTAAATTCAACTACCTACCATATAAAGCTGAATTATGTTGCCCAACCTTTTTCCAATTCAAGAGCTAAAAGTAGATATCTAAAGACGCGATCAGTTGTCTTAAAGTTGTCATCAACTGCCTGAAATAATAACGCATCTTTTTTAATAAAACTTATCAATTTTCTCCTCATAGGAAAAATCCAAAATGTAGCAATTCTTGTTCCTTGTAAATAATTGGGTCGAGTAAACCGTTGGTGATACTTAATCAGATAAGAAGGGCGAATACCGATGTTTTTTGAGATAACTCAAATATCATCTCTCCTTACTCGGAAACAGTGTTCTTGTAATCTCAGTCATACACATATTTCTGAAAAATCTTTTTGTCTTGACAGTATTTGGAATTGCTTTGAGTAAAATTCTTTCTGACGATTGCCTAATAATTATGCAATATACAATAGCGCTTTGAAATATTGATTCGTTACATTAGGTAGGTAATTCAATTTACGTTGCATTGGAGCAACACAACGGGTTAATGGCGACGGTCCGGGTTGGTTGGTATGGGATTTTATGGCGCAAGTACCATATTTGGCCAAGCTGCGCCAAACACAAGAGAGACAATGTCAATTAATTGTGAAAAAAGATGGAGAGAAAAAGTGGCAAAAGATCGCTTATCCATCCTAAGGTCGTGACCCCCATGTTTACCAGAGGCAATAAGCCCCATGGGGAAAGAATAGATCACTAGGGTACCTAGGTTTCGTGAAGCTTGTACACAACTAAAGATGTGTCCCAGAGGAGAGGCGAAGGTCCGAGATCAATCCCGAAGGGTTGGTAGGTATTTCAATTAACGTCGCACTGGATAAACACAACGGGTCATTTGCGACGGTCCGGGATCAAACCCGAATGGAAAGATCCGAGAACACCGCCACATAATTTTGAACCACGGTCAGATGATGAGTCCACACATGAGCTGGCAACCCAATCTCCAAACTTCCGCACCACGTTAACGTCAGGATCTTTGAGGCCGCGTTAGATTTAACAGACTCCACGAACAATACGATCTTTGGTTTGGATCGAGTTTTGAACTCACATCCCTAATGGACATATATAAAGAAAGTTTTACTGCCACAGAAGAGAGATTTTCCCATGGTAAGTTGCAGGGATCGAATCTACGCAGCTTACAACTCACATATTGGTGGAGCGGTGGGAAAACACACTGAGGTATGGTGGTCCATGTCATTCGAAATAAATAGGATAATATATTTTGAAGATATTTAGCGTTGATTTTTAATATAATCGACATGTTTAAATTGCATTCGAACAACACGCAAAGTTTGACTCTATTTTTATTTACCTAAAGGCTAAAACTTTCATCTCACTTACGTATTTCTTAGAAACGAAAACTAATTAAGAACACAGCTCTATTCCTCACGACAAAGTCACTGAGTAACAAGCGAAAATCTCTACAACGTGATTACTACCGTTCAAAGACACTGGGTACTATCATCCAATATTAAATTAATTCGTCCATTCAATCCTCCTTTTCATCCCTTTGCGATGGAGGCTTGATTTTTATTTCTCCGCTTTCATCTTAACGAGCTTTTGATTCAAAACACGTAACTCCCGGCGGATAGGGGCACCGATATACATCAAAAGTACTTCCACTTTCATTTCTAATAGCGTGAAGTAGACGGCTTTTTATGCACCCGATAAGGCAAGCTCATTCATACGAACCGCAGATGTTGTTTTTACCGTGATCGTCATCAGCCAGACTTTTCCGCATTTACTGAATCTATATCAAGAGTTTTGCAGACTACTTGTCTTTTTAAGTTCACTTTCGAAGTAGTCTATTGATTATTCATTCGTTGGTAGAGGGAAGAATTGTTGAGACATTTAGTTGTTTGGGTTTGTGTGTGGTTGGTGATATTCAGAGTGGGATGATTGGAGATGCATTAAATAGCGAGTAAAATTGCTTATGCTCTCAATTTCGTTGGTTTTTATCTTTTTATTGCACAAGGAGATCTGGATAAGCTGAGCCAAACAATCTTTTACCGTCAGGTAAAGGTACATATATATAAGGATAATTTTACTGGCTTGAAAACGAGAGAACTACTCCCAGGATCTTTTGAGGCCGCGATAGCCCTGTTGGAAGAGTAACGGACTAGCAACCGGAGGGATGCGAGTTCGAATTCAACCAAAGACCGTCGTGTACTAAGCTGGTGCACGTTAAATCTGTCGTGACCTCAAATGTCCTCCCTTTAGTGTAGTGTGGAAGTTTGGATATTGAGGTACCAGGTCACTTGTTGACTTCTTCATCTGACCATGGTTCAAAATTATGTAGTGTTGTCCTTGCATCATTACCTTCGGAGGTTGATTCCGGACCGTCACCAATAGCCCGTTGTGTTGCTCCAGTGCGACGTTAATTGAGTGGCCTTATATCAAAGACGGACATCTGTCACTAAAATCGAAATCGAGTTAGCAGCGGATTCTTATAGGATTTTTCACGCTCTTTTCAATGGTGATATCGGTTTCTATCAAAAACGGGCGTAAGCATTTTATTTTTAGCTTTAAAGTTGAAGGTTTGTTGACTTCTGCCACCAAAAAATAGGATTTTCTTAACTTTTTGGAAATGACAGATGTCCGTCTTTGATATAAAGTCACTCAATTAAGTACCTACCTATCTACCCACCCAGGATAGTTACTGGAACCAGGACTGCGTCACCTGCATCTCGCGGGCTCAGTGAAGGATCCCCATATACGTGAAACATAAGTAGACTCAGAATTGCTATTGAGAGGAGCTTCGAAAAGTGTGACCAGCATGTCGACTAGTAGTCACGTGACTGCTCTGTGAAAAATTGACTTTGTTGCCTGATTTGGCATCTTATTGCCACGTTTTACAATAAAACGTCTGATGACAGGGTGTTTGAATGAACTTCTATATAGAATGATGACAAAATTGATTGGTGAAATCGCCAAAGTCTACTACTAAGTCACCCAGACAAATCAGATGATGAATCAATGGATTTTCGTCTTCGGTCCCGTGGACCAATCAGATGGTAAATATTTGGTTCTACTCAGCTGACGGAAGTAGTCTAAGTGTCACGTTACCTACCAGTTTTGGTCAAAGGATCCTGGGCACGTAAAAAGGTTACCACTGCTCACTCTTCTTTTATATTTCCTCTATGAGTCCAGTGGGAAAACCACCGAGTCACACTTTCAACTCAAGCGACAACCCGATACGTGAGGGATTTTCAATAAGAACAAACAAACCAAACGGTCTGAATAGATTTTACTTCTGCTGTACATGCACGATGCATATAATATAATGAATGATACATAGGTAATAAGGTAGCCCCTATATGCATCTTGCATGATGCATATAGGGGCTACCATAAAATATATTATTGCCGTTTTGGCAACGTTTTTGGTGTTTAATCTAATTGGTGTTGACTAATCAACAATGATATATCAATTTATAATTCCGTCTTTGAAATGTTTGTTGGCGAAATGCTCAAATCGTATTCGAAAAACAAGCCAACTAACTTCAATTCCATAATACGTACGGAAAGCACTTATCACACTCTAGGTGAACTGAGGGCCATGGAAAGTTGGGCCCTGGGGCCTGAGGCCTGAACTGAGGGCCATGGGGGTGAAAGTGACCAGCTTCTTCTGGCAAGAATCGTTTCACGCGATAGGCGCGTAACGCTTCCTCAAATTGCATTGGAATTCAATGCTAGGCCCTCAACAAGCATCAGCATGAGGACTGAGCAACGTCCCCTCAAAGATATGGGCTTTAGGAGCCGACGTCCAACTCGCGTACCCTTGAAGAATACTCAACACATGGCTATGCATCTCGCCTGGGCTCGGAAACCGCCACTGGCTACTTGATGATTGGTAATGCGTAGCCAGGTCTGACAAGTCGCGTTTCCAAATGTTTTGGGCAGCTAGAGGGAGTCGTATGTGGAGGAAACCCCACGAAGGATCAACAGGGGATTGTACAGGCTGTTGGTGGCTCCATAATGGTATGTAGTTTGTTTCGCTGGCATTCAATCAGACCCCTGGTATGTCTATAAATGTCTCTGATAGATGAACACTATGTGTGTATCCTTTCTGACGAGTTACACCGGTTCATGTCCTGCATTCATTCTGATGAGTTCATCTCTTCCAAAAGTACGATGTGTCGCCAAGCAAGTCTAAACATTCCAAATTATGGTTAGAGGAACACTGATCTTTGGGGTCTTTCCCTTCCCATCTAAGTCACCAGATTTCAACGTTATCGAACACGTCTGGGATGCCATGCAACGCGCTGTGGAACGCAGAAATCCCATACCTTGGAATACAACAGAATCGTGGACCGCTCAGCAGAAAGTATTGAAATGCAAGATATTGTGTTCGAATCGGTTGACATCGACCTTTCAACAAAATAAACGGTGACAGTAAAAATATAAACGGTGTAAAAAAAGGTAAAAGGTGTTTCGACGAGATATCTTTTCCAAGATGTAGTCAATTTTACTAAGAACGAGATATATCGTGGAGACAAAATTGCCGTTATTGCAAGGGAGTGACGATTTAAGTACACTGCTGGCCACCGTAAATGCAACACCCTGAAGGAAGCATGCAAATAATATGAAATTTACAACATGCATTAGCGGAGGTGAGATATGCAAATGATTAGAATTTCAGCGCAGACGCACATCACGCGCGCCTGTGGCGCCACTTCAAAGCGCTATTTAAGGCTTGGAGATTTCGACGATTTCAAGTACGGCAATTGTGTTTTTCTTGTGGTTTTTTCAAAAAAACGATCAATTATGCCTCGTAGAAAACAGCGATCATCTTTTGATCAAGTATCCGAGTTCGACAGAGGAAGGATAGTGGCCTACCGAGATTGTGGATTATCTTTCAGGGGGGGGGGGATTTCAATTAACGTCACACTGGAGCAACACAATGGGCTATTGGTGACGGTCCGGGATCAATCCCAAAGTATCTTTCAGGGAAATCGGTAGTCGTGTTGGACGAAACCAAACAACTGTAATGCGGATATGTGATCGTTGGATGCAGGAGGGTACGACGGACCGACGTGTTCGATCGCATCCACCTCAGTGCACCACTTCACGTGATGACAGGCATATTGTGCGTATGGCAGTGACGGATCGCTCAGCCACATCACGAACCATAGCACAGCACATTCAGTCTGTACCGCATCATCCAGTGTCTGCGCGTACCATTCGACGCCGTTTACAGCAGAGTGGTCTGTCCGCAAGACGTCCATTGCTTCGTCTACCCTTGACGCAGAACCACAGACGTTTCCGCCGCCAATGGTGCGATGAAAGAAGGATGTGGACGGCATAATGAAATGAAATTGTCTTTACTGACGAGTCACGCTTCTGTCTGCAACACCACGATGGTCGGATTCGAGTCTGAAGACACCGTGGAGAGAGGATGCTGAACAGCTGCGTTATGCACCGCCACACTGGTCCTGCACCGGGTATTATGGTATGGGGCGGTATTGGATATCACTCTCGCACTCCTCTAGTACGCATTGCCGGTACTTTAAACAGCCAGCGCTACATCTCCGAGGTGTTGGAGCCAGTTGTCCTTCCTTACCTTCAGGGCTTGCCCACAGCCATATTTCAACAGGATAATGCGCGACCACACGTGGCACGCATTGTCCAAGGGTTCTTCGTCAATCGCCAGATTGAATTGCTTCCCTGGCCAGCTCGCTCTCCGGATCTTTCGCCGATAGAAAACATGTGGTCCATGGTTGCTCAACGATTGACCCAGAATACATCCCCAGCTGCCACACCAGATCAACTTTGGCAACGTGTGGAAGCTGCTTGGTCTGCTGTACCCCAAGAACACATCCAAAGTCTCTTTGAATCAATGCCGAGGCGTGTGGCAGCGGTGATCTCCAACAATGGCGGCTACTCTGGCTACTGATTTTGGCAGGAACCACACTTCACAGAAGTCTATAAATTTAATCATTTGATACTTGGTCAACATGTTATCTACAAAATAAATTTTGTTGTGATATCTCTTGTCTTTCTTGGTGTTGCAATTTGGGTGGCCAGCAGTGTAGGAAAGCAAATTGTCTCTTGCCCAGAATTGGTGACATTTTGGAACAGGTTTTTACACTAGAGGGTGGACACTATAGGGCAGTTTTGGACAAGAGGATAAATCACCTAGAGGGTTAATCTTGTAAATATCAGTAAAATCATCCAAAGATAGCTTCTGCTAAACGCTACGCAATAGATGAAAAGCTTCGTTTCATAAGTATTGAACAAAACAAACTATATATATCTTTGGAAACATAACTATTCCAAACGCATATCCATACGAATTCAGGAATAGAATAAATAAACAGAGAGCGATTCTTAATCAGCATGAAAAAATACTACCTAAAATAAGCCTCTCATACCGCAGAGAATACAAAACCAAGAAGGAGAAAAACCCAGTCGTTTAAAGGCAATTACATGCATTTTAGCTCCGTATACACCCTGGCACTTCTTTTCGGCTTTACACATAACAAAAACAAAGCACGAGCTTCGACAGCAGAAGAGGCAAATAAAAAAACCTGCTTTTTCAGCTACGATGGAATAGCTCCTCCGCCACTAAACTTGCGACACGCAATTTAAACTGCAAAAAATAGAGGGAATGGTTCGCCAATGAAAAAACGTGTCTCGCAATCTTAAGCATTAAATACACTACAGGGAAGAGAGACGCATTTTTTTTTGCTGTTTAATACAACACGCTCGTAACTTTTGTTTTAATGTTTCTTCCAGAATTACGGTACATGTGAGGAGAAGGTCGGAGGAAAAAAGAGAGTAAATAAGAGGTTTAGAGAGTTTTCCACGCTATCATTCCTTTAATGGGAGAGATGTATAATTTAATTCGTGTCATTACCTTGCGGATTTGTTGAAGAGACATCTTAAAATCGCCTATTCACACATGGACAAATGGTCAGCTTTATCCTTCAAGATCATTGACATACAGAGATTTGTGACAACATTATCATAGTACTTCCTTACACAATATTGGCTTAAGGATTCGTTGATATCTGAATAAGGTGGCCGCTGTAGCCCGTTGGTAATGTAACGGATTATCAACCTGGGGTTTGCAACTTAAAAACTCGATCCAAACCGTCGCGTACATGTGGGCTAGTGAATGTTAAATCTGTTATGGCCTCAAATGTCATCACGTTGACTTGTGGAAATTTGGAGAATCGGAGGCAGCTCAGGTGTTGATCTCGTAATCTGACAGTAATTCAAAATTATGAAGTGTTGTCCTAGGATCTTTCCCTTCGGGATTGATCACAGACCGTCGCCAATAGCACGTTGTGTTGCTCCAGTGCGATGTTAATTCAATTACCTACTGCTATCTGAGTCGGTGCCGGGGTTTGATATTATTTCAGTCTGTTTTCCTCTCGGTATTGTATTCATTTCTTAAAATACCTTAACCCTCCTGGTTGTCTCGACGATGTATCTCGTAATTAGCAAAACTGACCAGATCCCGATGGACAAGATATCTCATCATTAGAAGAAAACTGGCCAGATCTTGATCTCGCCATAATCAAAAACTTGTCAATATCCTGATGACGTCATTAGCAAAATTTGTCGGGTATTGATAGACGAGATATCTCTTCGGGAGTTAACTACTTGGAGGGTTAAAAATGCTGTTGTCATTTATTCCTTAAGGTCTAGCTAAACAGCTAGAGCAAGCACATGAGTCCCGATCGTGCAGAAAAAGTCCAACACAAGATCAGGATTACCTTATAGATCTTCTTTTGCCAGCCCAACAGACCAGAAGATGAGTTGGGGAGGCTTGTTCGGTGTTTCAGTTTATGCAAGTTGGAAAAGCCTTATGACACTGATCAAAAGATAGAGGTCTGATGTGCCACAAATCTAAAAAGGCCAGCCTGACATTTTCTGCCATTTTCTTGGACTGGCTCCAGAGTGATCACTACGGCACCAGCTACGAGTTGTCGGGGCTTTCTAAATTTTATTATTTGAGCTCTTTTTTATGGTGATTGACTCTTGACTGATTATTGGGCAAGGTGTGTGAAAAGACTCTGGAAAAGCCTCTGCCAAGTCTATATGTAATTTTATTAAACTTAATGATTACATGAGATGTGTGTTGTGTTGTGTGTGGAATCCATTGGATATGAATATCTCTGATTGGAGCACGCCCTAATTTTGTTTGAAATATACGCTCTAGTTGAACCCTCCAAGTGGTTTGACGCGATATCTCGTCAAGAAAGATCTGACCAATTTTGTTAATGATACCCCGTCATCAGAATATTGTCGAGTTTTGTTGATGGCGAGATAAAGATCTGGTCAGTTTTTTTCTAAGGACGAGTTATCTCGTCCATCAAGAAAAAATGTTAAAGATTAACGAGTAGTCGATATTAATTGTGATGTGATTCTTAGGGATTTATATTGAGATTATGAGGTGGTTTCTCAATGAAAGCACAAACTACAGAAGAAACAATTCTCCAAGTAAGAACTAATTTTTTAAAGAACTAATTCAGATTTATCGCCGTTTTGAAGATTTGTGGCGTTAATTTTTAAAATAAGCAAACTGAAATTGCATCTGAGTAATATATAGTTACGCTAAAAGAGATACGAAAAGTTACCAAAACACTAGCGCTTCCTTTTTTACTTAGCTTTACAGAAAAATCTTCTCATACTAGAGTTATCATTATGTACAAATCCCAACGAAAGTGGAGTTATCGAAGACTATCAATTATTGTAGATTCATTTATCTTCAAACTCATAGAAAGCAATTAACATGTTTTGAAAATTTAAGCGGAAAATCAAACTCTTACTGCAAATTCTTTTATTCATAATAATTATAATGTCTACTATTCCATCCGTCTATAGTTTTATTAGAAAAATGCAGCTGATTTCAGGCAAAATCGATAGCTTGGAAAACAAATGTTACCTTATCTAAAATGTAAAAATTGCATGTCTCAATTCTATAGATTCTGATTGCGAAGTCAATAATTGTTCTGTAGAAACTTTCCTCTAAAATTATATTTAAAAATATTATTTATATAATTGTACTTTGTACTTATGAGACTATTGTGCATTTTTATAACTTGATTTTGTAGTCACCTTATCTTAGTTGTTTACTTTTTTAAGCGTAAGTGCAATATAATTAACTATTACAGTTAAAAAAGTAGATTTTAGTAATGATGATTGATATACGATAAAACAGTTTCTTATTGGAAATTGTTAGTTCAGTGAATAATACTGCTTCAAAGTTCGATTAATAGCATATCTAAGCAATATAGAGTAAATTAAGGTTGGTCTGTCTTTCTACGGTCATTTGTTTTCAACACGAGGGCTAATTAGAGCGAGATTTAGGTTATAAGGATGATTTTTAAGATAAATATTCTATGGAAAAATTTGTATTTAAAAATGTATGTGGAAAAGTTACCAAGAATAAGAACAACTATAAAACAACACTAAATACAAGGAATAACTATAAAATTTAAATGTTTATTTATCTAAAAATAGTTAACCATAGTAATTATTGGGCCGTGGTAGCCTAGCTGGTAGAGTCGCGAATTTACAACCGGAGAGTTGCAAGTTCGATCCAACAAAAAACCGTCGCGTACATGGAGGCTGGTGCACGTTAAATATGTCTTAAATGTCCTCACGTTGACATGTTGACCTCTTCATCTGACCGTGGTTTAAAATTACGAGATGTTGTCCTCAGGTCTTTCCCATCGGGATTGATCCCGGGCTGTCGCCAATAGCCTGTTGTGCTACTCCAGTGCAACATAAACTCAACTACCTATCAACTACCGTAGAAGTTATTGTTATAACTTGATATCGGTTTATTAGCTTGTGATTGAAACACATGAAGTCGAGATCTTAAACTTTTATGTTTGTCTGTTTCACTTATTCGTGTAAGAATTGTTATCACGAAGTCCATAAATATAAGTCATAAAGTGTTATAAATTAAAGAACTAAAGAGGAGCAAGCTTTTGGAAGAATACGTCGTATCATTAAGGTTTTTGAACAGTTGTGAATGGACGAATCATAATTGATATGACAAATATTTAATTTCCAGCAGTTTAGTAACTTAATTTCGATATTAGTTGTGACTGAATAACATTTGTCTCCAAAGCCTAATACAATGATTGGATTGGATGTTGGGGTTTATGGCGCAAGGAATGATGGGTGATCAAATGTTCTAAAAGCTTCTGAAGATTTTCGATAGGTTATTGACTACATTTGTTGTTTTCAGTTTTTTATTACTTCTCGTTAGGTCCAATTTATTTCTAAGCTAAAATGTTCTCGAAGGTATTAGAATAATCATGAAGTTAGAAAATTTTAACCTTGATGTCTTAGTTCACTTTAAGACGTGTCGATGACCCTTTATTTGTCGAAATGAAGGTTGTATCATAACCAACATGAAAAAAAAATCATGAATTTAATGAGAATGAATTTAATTAATATAATAAGTATTAAAATTTTTAGATAGGATATTCGAAATATTTAATCAGTACGCAGGTTTATACGTTAGGTTGGAAATTTTTATCAGTACCTTTCATAAATTTTACTCTAAATTCATAGATTTAAATACTTAGACATAATTGAGAAAAGGTAGATTTCACCTCTTTTCTTCACCGTTGCTTTTTTATTCATGGCTAACCGGAGGAAGTCATTTTAAATGCCTGTATACTTATAAATCAATATCAAAAGCTCATTGGGGGAACTCTCCCTTTCTTCTATAGAATAAGAGCGCGATTGAAAAGAAGAGAGTTTCAAAATAACCCATAATAAAAGAACGTTTCCAAACAGAAGCCGACAAAAAGGTTTTTGATGAAGAGAAGCAAAGAACATATCGACTCGACGTTGATACCTGCCTTATTACTATCGCAAGGAGAACAAAAGATGATATTTATTCCACTCAAGCAAAGAAAATAAATAATAGAGAGAAGAAAGAAGAGAAAAAAACTAAGTGTATGACCCTTATGTTAAACAAAAAGAAAACGGAACACTCATCGAAAGTTAAAAAAAGGGAATAAAATTCCGTTGTTGAATGGGCTTGTTCGAAGGGAACATCTGTAAAAGTTTCCGAGGGAAACAGCAAACGATAAAAAAAATATTCCCCGCGTCATTTATTTTAAAGATGTTCCATTTCTCTGAATTTGTTTTACGGAGGTCCCTTACTACCCAACTTTTGGTTGTTAAAATAATGGCGTCATCAATGGGTAATATTAACGAAAATAAAGTGCGCACGTTTTCTTTCTATTCCTTTCTTCTTATTGAGACCCCTTTCCACTCAAAGCATTAAGAGATTCTAAAATCCCTGTTTTTTCCCTCTTCCGAATTCCCTCGTTTTGCTCCTGTTGTCATTAGAGCGAAATAGCAAACGACATTCATTATGTAAGTCTTAATGGACGGCTTTTGGCAAATGATTTCGGGTTAAAGTTTTGAGAGTTGTTCTTTGTTTTTTTCCCGCTCATTTTTCACTGCATTGTGCTCACAATCACTGATAGAATTGTTTTGAATAGTTAGTGTGTCTGAAAATAATGCATGGTTACAGTTGATATAAATTAATAAATGATTTTAAAGAACCGATTAACTTTCAAGATCATATGTTTATCTCATTTTTCACTGTGTTGTGCTCACAATCATTAATAGAATTGTTTTTAAATAGTTAGTGTGTAAAATTACTGTACGGTCACAGTTGGTATAAATTAATATAAAGTGCCGATTAACTTCCAAGACCATATGTTTTGAAATAAATGGAAATGTATTTAAGCTAGGCAACAATATATACATAATTAAGTTTATTAAATTCTCTTGTCTATAAACCGGTTAGTATATGAAAAGTCAAACGCAATTTGAAAATAATTATTAGATTTTTCTTCATTTCATAGATGTCCGACTTGTAAGTCCTGGTCTAGTTAGCCCTCAGGTGCAAAAAAACATGATATTAGAGTGACAACAAACCAAGTCACTAGCAGCCAATAAGACCACTCTGGCTCTTGGTTCGATTCTGGATCTGGGCATGGATATTTTTGTTGTTTCGAATCCTCTTTAAGTCATAGTTGGTTTGTCTGTTTTTGGTTTTTATGGTGCAGTTCTCATATTTGGCCAAGCTGTGCCAAACACAAAACAGATAATGTCAAGTAATTGTCAGTAAACCTCATGGGAAAAGAATAAATTGCAAGGGTACCTCGGGTTCGTGAAGCCCGTAGACACCTAAAGAAGATATGCACCCGATGGGGCTTTAAGCCGTAAATCCTTATCCAATAGCTTTCGTGAAGTAAAAGATAACCACAGAGCGAGAAGTAAGTCAAACCAGACTGGTTCATTTCACAATATTGACAACTTTAAGAAATATTTATTTAGAAGAGCTGAATACACACTTGACTTGAAAGACAAAGTTTGAATCAAAGTTTACAGATTGAAACTCCTCATATATTTATTAACGAGCTTATAGAAGGCCATACATATTATATCAATAACTTTTCCTGGTTAGTTCTTCATTTGCAAGTATTTTCTAGTTTTCATAAGTACAGGGTCTCCTCGACTTACGACCTACGCGACTTATGACCATCCGCACTTACGACCACAAAAAAGTAAATAAAGAAAGATAACTACATTGGTAGGGTCAAAAAGATACAATAGAGTACATATTATGTATTTTTCACATTATGTACAATAACTATGCGTACATAGATTGAATTTTTGTGTTTTATGTACAATTTTTATAACCCGTTTAAATGAAAGTAGCGTTGAAAAATATAAATCCGACTTACGACAGTTCGACATACGACCTCCTGTCAGTCGGAACGGAACTCGGTCGTATGTCGAGGAGACCCTGTATAGCTAAAAGGTATTTCAAAACTTCCTGATTAAGGGGAGGTAAGAAACACAAAATTATCCCCCAACTGATTTCTTATTGGACAAGGAATCTCATCCATCAAAACCTGACCAATTTTGTGAATAACGAGATATCTCATCCATCAAGATCTGATCAATTTTGCTAATGACGAGATATCTCACCCATCAAGATCCGGCCAATTTTGTTAATGACTTTGTATTTCGCCCATCAAGATATGACCAGTTTTGCTAAGGATGAGATACCTCGTAGAGAGAACCACCAGGAGGATTAAACTGTATGTTCTCATATAAACATTGAGATGTACGTTCTCAAGCATTTGCTATATGGCACTGTTCGGCAACCGTTTGGCCATCTTCATTTAAAACGCTGACATTTCGTACAAATATCCTGTATCATTTCACGAATGCTGAGAGATGGTTGACATGCACCTAGCATACCGGGCAATTAGCGGAAACGAGCGAGATGTTGAGGGATTGTATTGTGAATGGTACAACGACAGACGTGTGTCGAATCACTTAGAGTAAGCGCGTTTGCATCAAACTTCGTGGGAAATCGGGATATTCCTTGAAACATAAAAAGCTACTGTCAAGCTCTAAAATTGGGGTTGGTAAAAATGTTGTTTGCGTACTTACAGCTCATTTTAATTCCTAAACCTTAGTTTACCTTCTAGCCCATCCGGGGGACGCTTGCAGACATACATCCCAATGTGAATGCTGCTTAATTTTATGTTCCCTATCCACTCTTAAGCTTCTGAAAGTCACGAGATTTCCGACTGTTGTAGCATTGCTTTTAACCCACAACACACATAATGACTAAATAACTATATTTAATAGTCGAAACAATCTTAGGAAGGATTCTATTGGTCAAGAAGGTGGGAAGACTGCTGTTTGCAGAACGGATAGATGCGTGTGAACCTCTCGGAGGGTTAAAGTTTATACACGAAGTTTCGAAACACCGTATACTGTGAATACAGAAATTATGAATTGTTGGTAAAATGATTGAAATCATGCTTATTAGTTTATGAATCAGTTCTACAATCCATAAATAATACTTTAAAGATTTGAAAACACATACAAACATGGTTTGTCTATCATTAAATAACAATCAAATCTGAATCAATCTTTTGATCTTTAATTTCATGTTGTTGCAAAAACTGCTGCAAACAAGTTCATTTGGTACGTTCATCAAATTTTGTAATTTTAGTTAGATTTTTCACCCTGTTTCTTTGTTAAATCAACTTACTTCTGTAAGCCACGTGTTGTATTTCTGGGGTGCACGGGGAGTTTGCTTTTGTTCAACAAAAAAATCAAGTTCATAATTGTTGGGTTAGATAAGCTACAAATTCAGTTAAGAGTACAAGGAAATGGTCGATCAATACGAAATCTCATAAATCATGAGACAACTCGAGAAATTCTGCGGAGGATGACAATTGCAGCTGCCCAACAAGATATGAACCCGTATGACCCCCTCCGGGCTTGAGTCAAGAAATATCTACTTCTTAAGCTATTGATTCTCCATAAAACATCTAATACGCTGTGTGTTACTGGTTTACTTCCATTTGTTCAAACACATTGCGCTGAAAGCTGTCTCGTAAATAGTATTATTGGCAATATGAAAATTGTTTGCAAACGGCCTTCTTTTAATATAACATAAAATGTAAGATATTGTCTTTAAACCATGGGAAACTGGATTTGGAAGAAAACTTGGTAGCAGTTATCCGAAAATTTAAATTCCTTATGGCTAAGGGAGTTTCATTTCTGCCACGAAGCATTGAGTGTTTTTCCAGTTCACCACTACTCCCTAGATAAGTAGTGTCTCATGGGTTTTCCCACTGATCTATCAACCTGAGAGTTGTAAATGGCGCTAGTTGGATTCCTGTAACTTAACCTGGCCATATTTCTCTTTTCTATGTTAGTAAAGCTTTCCTTGTCTATGTCCCTTATTTGACGTTGTCTGTCTTGTGTTTGGTACAACTTGGACAAGTATGGACTTTGAACCATAAAGCCCAACCAACCAGATTTAAAAAATTTCGAATAGCAACAAATTAGCGAAACTGGACTTAATGGTTGTTTCATTGAGAATTTAATTTTGTGGATTTGTTTTCGAAAAATAAGGTTGGAAGTTGGTCCAGGTAGTTAATTTTTTTAGTATATTTTGTTTGTTTTAGTGGAAAGACTTGTGTGTGTGTTGATAAGTGATAGTTTTTGTTTGAAGAAAATAATTAAAACGATTCGTAAAAAGACTTCATGTTGAAATAATTATTGTATAAATGTTTCAAATTGTGTAATATATTTTAAATAAAAGCAAATTTCTTGGTAGGTAGGTAGTTAATTAACGTCGCACTGGAGCTACACAATGGCAAATTTTTTAGATAGCCTTTAAATATCGGAAAGTGAAAAATCAACAATCAAAATGTAAATCGGCAAAAAGCGTCCCAAGCGGCCATTTTCGTAACTACACCCCTTACTCAGTCATACATTGACGAATTGAAGTTTGGAAATTTGCTACTAGAAGTTTTTGCCCAATGCAGTTTGCCATGTTTGAATTCAACCAAAAAAAGACTAATTTTAATACCGACAGTCAAAATTTCGGATGTATGTAGTTAAGGAATCGGATTAACGAATAGGCCATCAAACATCCCAAATTTCATCCTAGTTCTTGAAAAATCTGTACTAATGTCACTCAATCTTCATTGTCTGCACATTTGTTATTCAACCATGAAAGCAACCATTGACTATAATCAATTGTAAATTTCTCATGTAGATAGTAAATTGTTTGGATTATCATACAACTTATGAAACACCCAGAATTTTAGTAATTTACGAAAGAAATCTGAAAAACTATGCACACGGTCACTGAAACGAGATTGCAAAAAGTAAGCTTTAATGACTGGAGCCAACGAAAGTATGCTAATCAAGAGTTTAAAAGTTAAAAATTGAAAAAATTATCTAAGCTGGGTAAATTTTTTCAAAACTGGAACTCATAACCTCAGTTTGTTCGTTCGATTCTACTAATCTAGTGACATATCCTGACGATGGTGGACGCTTAGATTCACCGAAATGACCACTGACTATTTTTGTTTTTAATGCCATTGTTAAACATTTTAAAGCTTTTGTTAGTCCTAATTATAGTTTTTATGTGAAGCTAAATACAGAGGGTGCTAGTGTTTTGGTAACCTCTTTCGTACTTCGGCGTACTGTTTGGTATGTTGCAATTTCAGTATGTCGTTTGTATTAGAAAATAACCCCGAACATCGCCTAGACGATGGTAAATGAAATCAATGCAAAACAGAAGTATTTTCTATTCTCCAGAAGTTTGCTCACGCACGTCATGTTTGGAATACTTACAGGAAACAGTATCACTTCAGAAACACTACCACCACCTTGTCAGAAAATGCCTCTCAGAATTCACTAGATCTATATTGCCTTTCCAAAACCATAGGTTCAAGATGTCACAGAGCAACGGGATGGTTTTAATATTAATTCAACAATAAAATAAAATAATGACCGACGTGAATCGATTCTGCCTTGAACTCGATTATTTCCCGGTCGTCCCGGAATTCGATTCCGTTCAAGATCACTTGACGCGATCCACAGCACAGACGTGACCCGCTCCTATTGTTCCAAGAAAGGAAGAACTTCCACGAGTAGGCGCTTCCTAATAGGTTCTCCCTTAAAGGTTACGGTATCCTTCCACCACGGGTGTCCCTGACAGTCTTCGTCCACGGGTCATAGCGTTTCCAAAAGGGGAAAAGCGAACAAGCAAAAAGTCAATAAATTACACGGGAAGCAGAAGAGAATGGCTTCCGATTAGAAAGCAAACAAACTTACTTACATCAGAATGCTGGGGCGCAAATAAACGTTAAAGGGAGAAGCAATTCCCGAGCAGTTCCCTGATCGATGTGTTTTTCGGTTGCGGGCAAGGGTTCGTGACAGCTTTATGCTCCGGCTCGTTTCGGAGCCGTCGCGGAACCTATTTCCTTTTCGATTTTTGCTGTTGTCCGGGATGAGGCGGAGGATTTATTTCGCGAAACGTGATTCACTTTTTGACTCATGATGGCCCATCGGCCTTTTTCATTTCCACAAGCTGTAAAGCGCGATTTCAAGTCTGGATCTCGTTCAATCGACGTGTCTGGCTGACAAGACTAGACTGGGGTCTAGTCTTGAAGGGGGTGTAGACTGGATGTAATTCCTAAATTCAGTTTAATATAAAAATAGTTATTGCATTTTGTTATCTAAGACAAGCAATCCTTTCAGAGGTTTTTTTGTGAAAGTAAATGTAGAAGGTACTCTTAAATAAGAAGGTTGGGCGTCCCGGTCACCATTTGAAAGTTTGCCAATGTTTAACCCTCCAAGTGGTTTCAACGAGATATTTCGTCCATCTGATCAATTTTCCAAATGACGAGTTTCTCGTTTTATCAAGATATTACCGACTTTTTTATGATGGTGAGATCAAGATCTGGTCAGTTTTATTCTTCTGATGACGAGAAACTACGAAATCTCGATGGGCAAGATATTTCATCCATCAAGATATAGTAGGTTTTGCTAACGAAGTACCTCGTTGAGACAATCACCAGGATGGTTAATATTAAAGCATTTAACTTTCAAAGGGATTCACACAAATATATCTGCAATGCAATCTGTAGTCTTCTCTGTATGAATTTCTAATCAGTTCTGACATTCTTGACCAATGGAATCTTTTAGCACTCACTATCTCCTGGTGGTTGTCTCCAGTTAGTCTCCATCTCCTCATTAGGAAAACTGGCCAGATCTTTATGGACGAGAAACCTCGTCACTAGAAGCAAAATGACCGGAATTTTGTTCTCGTCATCGTTAAAATATCGTCAATAACTTGATGAGGTATCTCGCCATTAGCAAAACTGGTCATATCTTAATGGACGAGATGTCTTGTCGAAACCACTTGGAGGGCTAACCATTAGATGTGATTATTTTGTCATTTTGTGTGTTGTGGGGCAAAAGCCGTTCTACACTACTCAGAAATCTCGTGATGCTCAGAGGATTAAGATAAGTTTACCGACAAACCATATCAACAAATTCAAGTTAAAATAAACGAGAAAAAAATATATAATTTCAATTTATTTCCTACGTGTCATAGGAGAATTTAACAAAATAGCACTGAAAGTAGTATTAAAAATCATCATACATTCAGTACCAGATCAATATATACGAAGTTTGAGAACATGGAAATCAAAGTTAAGTACATTATTTAGTATGAATACCGAATAGAATATAAATACAAATGAAAACAATTTTCAATGGCGCTAGTGTTTTACAGATAGAACTTGCTTTCTGTTTATATTCCTTAATGGGTAAAATCCTCGTCTACTCTGGTGATTTGTTTACACTGAAAATTCCTCTCATGCATGTGAGGAAATTCTAAAACACTTTTCTTTACGTCACTATTTGCATTCGATATTCATTTCTCTACCGAATTCTCACTCACTGTCTTCTTGAGCATCACAGAACATATTGCCGGCTTGCAAAGTGAAACACAGGAGAAGAGAAGCAAAGAACATATCGACTCGGCGCTGATACCTGCCTTCAAAGTCAAAAGACAGTTATGAGAAAACGAAAGGGCGAAATTCTATTCACTAAGAGTATTTTCAAATCTCAAAATCTTTGACTTAGTGTGTTTCACTTGTAAATCTACGATATAGTTAAAGGTATAGAGTTCACTTTCATAGTGTGAGTTCTAAAAAATAGTAGGTTACTCCGATTTCCTTAGTTCAAGAACGAGAATCAAATGCACGCTTTAAAAAAGTAGAACTACTTAGTGAAATAAGAGTTTATAGATCATTCAGACTCTGCTTAATATTGGAAGTTTAAGTTTAATAT
The DNA here is from genome assembly GCA_933210815.1 of Meta bourneti. Classification (NCBI taxonomy): domain Eukaryota; kingdom Metazoa; phylum Arthropoda; class Arachnida; order Araneae; family Tetragnathidae; genus Meta; species Meta bourneti. The sequence goes on along the minus strand of OW119928.1, from coordinate 31,079,530 downwards.
TAGATGAATACGAAAAGGAGTAACTTTCTCCGATGGATACATTTCTTGACCACAAACGGTAAAGAGTAAATAATATTTCCCTATCTGTTAAAATCTTAGATCTCATTTACTAAGATAATCGTACTAAGCCTATTGCTACTGAGATAATTCCACTGAAATTACTTCCATGAAAAATTCAGACACATAAATATGAGAATTACTTCCTTATTTATCTGTCCGTACTATAACCGATTAAAATCGCCGAACTTCTAATGAAATAGACGTAATATGTGTGCGAATTTTCATGCTATTTCTTCTAGTCGCTCGGTTTGAAGATCTGTCATTTGGTTGTGGGGTGAAAAAGGAATGTGGGACAAATTATTGATTAGTTAAAGTGATTATCCAGTGTGATGAAAAACACTATTCTGCGTTTCGATTAGCCTATCGGCTAAGGCGATTCGTAATCCCCTGTGATTTACCCCTCTGAAATCTAACGACAGCGACTACATGCTCCGTCTATTTCATTAGAAGGTCGATGATTCAAGTGATTGAACAAATTGAAATGATTGTGGTGAATTTAGCACTGCCTTGCACATATTCTACGCTCTGCTACTGATAGATGTGATGAACACGCACTTTCAAACAAGCTAAATGTCATTGCTGACAAATTCCATGTGGCGGTTGTGAAAATTGGTACATTCTCGGAGGATGGTCAATGATGAACAGTTAAATTGCTAATGCGTGAGTCAATCACTTCCAACAGCTGATAACAGACACTGCTTCTACTCCTACCAAGGCTTCATTCTTCTTTGCCCCTCTGCCTTTTCTTCACATAACGCTTAAAACTGTTTCAATTATCCATTGTAAGATACTGCATGAGGAAGTATGCCCATGCTCTTAACCCTCTGGTGATTGTCTCGACGTGGTATCTCATCATTAGCAAAACTGAACAGATATTGATGTGTTAGATATCTCGTCATTAGAAAAAACTGACTTGATTTCACGAATTGTTAATCAATCAACCAGTGATAGCATCTATCAAATTCAGCTTCTGCTATTTTCTAGAGAAGTATTGTGATGAACCTATCTACCACAGCATCAATTAACTTACAATATATAGCAATAATATTGAGTACAATAATAGCAATTCAACGAATCAACCATGAAGTATTCTGATGACTGGAGTTGCACTACAGAAACTGTTGCACTTATCTGGAACTACAAAGAAAAATAAGCTCATTATGTCAGGATAAAAAAATTCCCATTGACAGACAGATAAGATTCCGGTATGTCTTCCATGAAATGAAATCAATTGTTACAAAGTGATACAATATATTATTTCTAAAAAAGCCCTTATCAAAGAAGTTTAACTCCCCCAAATAACCAAGAATAAAATAGAAAACCAAGAAAAAAATGTAAAATAAATCTGTCATTTTCATATTCGATTTAGGCCTTTCGAAAATCTTATACAAAGTATTTGAACAGAACTCTTATTCAAAGGGAGGGCAGAAAGACAGATACACTGGCTTACTTCTTACGATTCATTACTATTCATATACTTAAAAGCACAATTCCGAAGGAAACAGAGAAGTCATAAATTCCCCCGACTCCGAAATTCTGAAAACCCAATTCTACGGAATATCGAATGGACGTCGATACATTCTGGCGACAATAAACAATGCATCGTTCTTCCTCTCTTCACTCCAGTTCAGTTATTCGAGTAGATTCTGCCGCATTAGATTCGAGCAGGAGGAAAAATTCAACGGGACAGACGAAACACGTTTAAGAAAGAACAACTAAGAAAACAAAATGTCGCAAAAGACGAAACAAAAAGTGTTAGGGCGATAAGGCGGGGATTTTTGAAGTTTTCAACTGTATAATGTTTCCATTAGAGCCACTTCGCTTGTGTGATACTCTTTCGGAATAACAAGAGTTCATTTTGTTCTTTTGTTTTTCCTTTGTTCAGTTTTGACACTCCCCGTTCTCTATCCCATTTATTATGTCTCCTCGGAATTTTTCAATTTTTGTTTTTGTTGTGTCATCGGAAATAGTTTCCCTTCGCGCTAAACGTGGAAACGTACGCTGTTGGAAATACCTAATCTTATGATTTTTCGTACTGCTACCCCCTTGTGTCTTTTCATCGATATATCGTGAATCGAATCTTAAAACAGTTTCGAACTGAACTGTGCGGGATTCACTCGAAAAAACTGTTATTTAATTTGCCAGGTAAATGAGAGTGCAAAAAAATTATATTAGGGTCTGACATCGTTAGAATAAAAATGTATCATTGATTACGAATTTCTGAGGGGAATCATAGATATTTCCCCTATAGTAAAACTATTTCCTTAAGCATTAAACAAGTTCAATAGCTCCTTGTGTTTCTTTGGTGCGACGCAAATTCAACTACCAATCTAAACAACTTCAGACTAAAATTGGAAAGCGTTTGAAAAATAGGGAACTGATGCATTGTAAGTAGAGAACTGCAGGAAAGTAAATAATTTATTTACTCCTTAACTATGTAAAATCGCTCGTGGTAATCAACCTCCTTCCCCATTTGCAATCCGGAATAGGGTACCAGATTGAGGTGATGAAACCTTCATGGAATACCAATATGGAAGTATTTCTTTCCTCTGCACACTTGTTGCACAGCATTGTTATTATTATAAAGAATATTTATGTGACTGATTAAGTATCGGTTCGTCCACCGCATTACAATCTGGAAGGTGTAATGCAATGGATGTAGTAACCGTTGAGAATTGGTTACTCACTGTACCATTTGCAATACTTTCCTGATGCAAGACTTTGTGACTTCTACGTGATTCTTTAAATGAAGAAAACACTGCGTTATTAAAAATTTAGAACTTCCCCAGAAATTTTCCATACAGTAAACTGGTCTGTAAGAGGAGTTTTGTGTAGATAAATACAGATTGCGCTAGTGTTTTTATGATAGAACGTGTTTTCTGCACGCATTCTGGAAGGAAAATCACTTGATTATATTTCAGGGCAATCCGTTATCTATTCAGCAAGAGAGCAGGAGCATTGGATAAACGGATGCAAAATTTTCGTCTTCCGGTGTTTAATTTTTTACACTGAAACTCCCTCTCGTTTGGTCAACCAGAATGGCACTGGCAACAGAATCCTACCACGATTGCTGATGCGAGTTACAAAGTGGTAGGACTTTAATCTCATTTAAATATTTCACATGGGAACTTGACAACATAGTGTATTATAATTACGATAAAAGCTCAAACAACTTCTCTTATTCTCATCATTTGTCTTTTACATTTCTCAAGTCAAAACCATGTACAAGCTTTTCTTTTAGAACGAAGAAGAGATAGAAGTTAAATAATTCTTTGGTGGATTAAATGGTTTTAACACAATACCTGTGCCTGGTTTAAAATCTCGAACCGTTTCTTACTTTATTGCTTGGGAATCGTGAAATCCTCCTATGAAACGGAAATAAGAACTAAGTTATAGAACTTTTCTGGTAAAACACAAATGCTACTTACGTAGAGAGCAGTCGAACATTATATAATGCAACCAAATAAATTCTATAAATAACCAATAACTTCAAATGTTGTTATAAATTTATTCACTTGTAAATTTAGTGTATATTTATATAGTTTGTTTCCATTCCGAAAGGAATCAAAAGCTCATTTTATGAAAGTTAAATAAATTACTTTTGTGTGCGTTAGAATCTGTGATTTGGTATACTTAACAGAAATTGCCTAGTTTCTTTGCTCTGATTTGATATTACATATCCATACTACTTTATTGCATATGGATACTCCAAAAAGTATCTTACTCTCCAGTCTCTCACTTCAGTCTTAATGGCTAAAAATAAAAAAATTTAAACCCAGAGCGAAAGGGGGGGCAAAATCAATTTGAACTTTAAGTCTTTTTTTACATCGAAAAGGTTCTTTAAATAAATAGCCCTCAAGGATATAAAAAGTCTGTAAGAAAAAATCCATTCGGTGCGCCCTCTATGACAAGTAATTTATATTTATAACACTCTTTATTCCTTAACCATAAAAAATGCAAATCATGAATATAATAACTGCAACCGCATTGGAAATAAAGCATCGGTTTAGTTTTAACTTTGCCATCTGCTACTTCTCTTCTTTTGTAAGATACTCACGAGGAAAAAATGAAAAAAAATCATAAAATCTTTCCGGCAATGTCATTTTATTTATGCGAATCAGCTGAAATATTTTTTTTACATTCAGCTTTGTTTAGCTTTCGATAATAATCAGTTTTGAAAGCTCCACACAGAATAAATTGGAATAAAACGAGACTTAACGTTGAGAGACTATTTTATGCAGTTTTTTACTGAGCGAATGATAAATTAAAATAAATTGGCTGCATTCATTTAGACCGATGCACTAATTTATTTTCTCTGATTGTACCCATTTCACACAACACACATCACATTTTTTAATCTAACAAATGATCAGAATAAAATGTGTGAAAACAGTAATTGCATAATAAATGTGCATCATTTTGACTTAAGGTTCCTGGGTAACTATGTTTACACTTTTAAAGAGGTGCTTTCAAAATTTGAAATTTTTTTGCATTTTTTTGCTCCAACATCACATCATTAGTATGCTCTTTTTGGCGATAAATGTTTTTTAGGGTTCATAACTTTTCTTTATCCAATAGTGAATGCTGTCCCAGATTTCTTTTTATGAAGGGTTTATAATAATCGTTCGTTTTACAAAGATTTACAGTGGCGAAAGTTTATCGACACTTTTCTTTAGAATCAAATGAGAGGCGTTTTCTGTCAAACTAAATGTAGATGGCGGTAGTGTTTCTGAGGCAAAACGTGTTCTACGTATTCCGAACTTAACTTTACTTGGCTTGTTTTTTATATACAATTTCAGCACTTTGCCAATAAAAATTCCAAAGAATAAATTCCGTATTGATATTTGGTCAACGCCAATTAGATTAAACTCCAAACATTGCTGAAATGGCGATACATAAATTTTAAGTTAACCCTGATATGTTTCATCCGAAAGCATTGGGCAGCGGAAGCAAACTTCGCATTTGGGTAGATTCGCATTCCGTCTGTTTTGTTTGTTTGCACTGAAAATCTCTCTAAAACACATACTTTATCTTACTTACCAAAGATGGCCAATCTAACTTTATTGTACTTTATTATTTTATATTTGCACATGTCAGATTCCGAACAGCAACATGAAGTTAGCCATTGAAATTAAAAGGAGCAAGTGTGATGGAAGCTAATTTGTAAAGTTGGAGAGCTAAACGGTAGTTACCTACAATATCAAAGATTAAATCCATTTGCAGAACACCAGATTAAATAAATGTTTGTTTTGTCCTTTTCAAGGAGCTCTTGTTGATTTATCTTTCCATCACAAGTTTTATACCATATATGTTCTAATGAAATACACAGAGCATGTGGGCATATTCGCTGTCATAAGATCTCAGAAGGGTAAGTCAAGTAGACTTACGAATCGACTTGGGCCGATTGGGTATCAAAGCGAAGACTAGTGATTTTGATCATGCTGGATAATCACCTGAGCTATGGGAAGATATAGCCTGAAGCTACTCGAGCATACTCCGTTTATTTCATTAGAAGGTCGATGTCTTATACACACATGACGCACATTTGATTATAAATCGATGAGAAAACAGGCAAAAGTCAGAATTCAACAAATATTGAGTGTTTTTCAGCACATGAAATTATTTCATTCATTTGAAATGGTTCCCCAAAACTATTTTATGTATTCAGGTTAAATTTGAATCAATCAGTACAGAACATTTACATTTTATTACATTCGCATTCGAAGAATACAAACATAGATGTTTTTCAATATAAACACACTTTTGGCACATACAAATACTTGAAGAAAAGGCAACTTAAATCAACCTTTAAAGCATAATAAAGAAAAATGATGTACTTAGATTTACAAGTAAGTTAAAAAAATGTCTAATGAATATATATATATATATATATATATATATATATATATATATTCATTAGAAGGGATGTCTTACACACACATGACACACATTTGATTATAAATCCATATCGTATATATACTTCTAATTGCTATGAATGGTACTTAGATTTTACGATTTTTGATAGCTGATTAAAGAACTACAGGAAATGTAGCTAAAACTAAAGATCTGAACCGTGTTTTTGATATGCCCAAGTTCTTTTTCTTCCAAATCACGGATTTAATTGTGTGTTATTTAATTATTTCGTAGTCTCATTGTACATTATAGTTATTTATTTATTCTTGAATAAATAAGTAGTGTAAAAATGCTTGATGAATTTTTTTATGTCACAAAACAGTTGCTTTTGAATTTTCATTTACATTGCAATATTTGTGCAAAAAAACTAATTTTAAAATTTAATTTGAAAAAGTATGTTCCGAGAGGAATTTTTTAATGAATAAATGATCTGTTTATGCGAGGAGAGATGTTTATGTAACTATGGACCTAAACGTGGTATGTGCATGTAGTCATGGTTAACGTTAAGCAGATGAAATAATTACTGCAATCCTCTGCATGAAACGTTAATTCTTTGAGGGATTCACATCATATATCTTTTGCAACCAGCTGTTTCCTTGCACGACTTCTATCCAATTTTGACCTTCTCGACTGAATTTTTCTTGGGATTCACTCAGCCAATAGACTTGGTTAATTAGTCATAATATGCTCTGTGCTAAAAACGCAATAATGCACTACTGGGAAATCTCTTGAGACGCTCAGAGGGTTAATTAAGTTATACAATTTTCGGCAAATGTTGTGTAATTGAATTATAAACAAAACGTTTTAATTCTTACTCGTATCTAGAAATTGATAGAAGCTTAATTTAGGTTGGATAATAAATTAATAAACCGCTCGAACTCAGAAAATTTCTAGGTTTCATTTCTCAGGGAATTTATTTGTATTTTTCGCCCTTAGAGCCTCAGCTTTGTAGCACATAAACATCTAAACACAATGGGGAACAAAATATTACCTAGATAGTACAAGTTTTGGAATTGAAATATTCATTAAAAAATCCTAAAATATCAACGTTTAATTTTAAAAAATAATCCGCATTTGTTTTGTAAGACTTTTTACTTCTGCTAATCCTTCAATTCATCGGAAAGTAATACATTATTTTCTTTCTCAAGTCTCAGAATCCATTGACTTTCCATTCACGTATTGCCTCTGTTAGTTACTTGCTTTTATCGGAGTAACACATTTCTCGTGATCTTTTTCCCAAACTGTTGCGACTTAAAATATTCCTTCAAATATTCCAGCCAACTCTCTTGTGTATACGATTTGTTTCTCTCCTAATCCTTTTTGAGTTGCAGCAGTTACAGTTTGTTTTGCTAAGACACGTACAAAGAACTTTTCGTCGTCGACTTTTAATTTTTAGTCCGTTTTTTGTTCTTGCTCTGTGGCATCGAGAAATAATATTCCATCGGCTTTTTTCCCCAATCTCTTCTATTTTCTTTTCTGGCATCGATTGTTTTTTCGTTTGCGCGTCCTGAGAATGTGCGACTTAATTTATAATTAAAGTCTACTTCTTATGGAGGGAGAAGTAGTTTTTTCGTTTGGAATAAAAGTGATGTTTTCGGGTAAAATTTACGTAGTTAAAAAAAATGCAAAATGCCAGAGTAAATAAACTCACAAACATGGAAAATCGTTAATTTAAAAGCTTCCTTCTATTGACCGTCTATTCTGGAACAAAGTCAGAATTTAAATTTATGCTCGAAATCACTTGAATTCAGAGCCAGAATGTGACGTCAATGAAATTCGATTAAATTAAATGAAGCATATATTCTTATTACAAACAGTTATTGCAGTGAAATTTGATTTAATAACATATAAGTAAAAGTATAATTACACATATTTTAATAATCAAGAATATGTTTTTAAAGCACTTCAGAAATACATTGAGAAAAATTTATGAATAAACTATAATACATGTTTTGAAATATATTTTCAGTACTTAACTTTAAACATGAACACGTCAGTAGACTAGAGCACTTGTGTATTATATAAGGTTATAATTATGGAATAGATATATTCAAGGGATCACACAAAATTATTCTGCCACCATCTGAAGTTGCTATTTTAACGTACTCTATAAAGTAGGTAAAATTACTAATAAACATTTAGCCACATAAAAATTGTCTCACTTTTAATGTAGCACGTCATTTTTGAGTACATGCTTTCATGAGTCTATTCACGTCAACATTTATGAGTAAACTATATTTTTATGTTGTGTGATATACTTTCAGTACTTAATTTTAAACGTAAACAAGTCAGTAGAATATAGATCGCTTTTCTATTATATAAATTTATGATTAAGGAATAGATAAATACAATGAATCACAAAATTATTCTGCCGCCACCTCAAATTGCTATTTTAACGTATTTTATAAAGTACGTAAAATTACTACTAAACTTTTATCAACAAAAAAGTGGTTTCCATTTTTGCTAAAATTATTTAAATTGCAATCCGTTAAAATAAAGAACACACATTATTCAATCACCGTTTAATATTCAAAATCGTCGATTTCGAAAGCAAGCTGTAATGTCACTAGGCAGATCCGAAGTAGAATGGCGTATTTACCCAAAAAAGTACTTTTATAGTTTCCAATTTAATGTAAAAGTTTTAAGTACACAAACATGTAAACCTTCTAGGTGATTGAATACTTTTGTGAACCATTGAATATTCGTTCACCCTTGAAATTTCTATGGCAAAACAAAATAATTATGCAGGATGTTTCAAAACTTCCTGTACAAGCTTTAACTCTCCTGGTGTATATTTCGACGAGGTATCTCGGCATTAGTAAAACTGACCAGTTCGTGCTGGACGAGATATCTCGTTATTAGAAAAACTGACAGGATCTTGATCTCGTATCATAAAAAAAATCGGCAATATCGTTATGACGAGATATCTTGTCATAACGATATTGATATTTGCTATGACGAGATATCTCGTCATTAGCAAAATGAGTCCGATCTTGATGAACGAGATATCTTATCATTAGAAAAAACATACCGGATCTTGAACTCGTCATCATAAAACAATCGGCTATATCATTATGACGAGGTATCTATTCATTAGCAAAATTGGCCAGATCATGATGGACGATATATCTCGTCATTAGCAAAATTGGTCCTATCTTGATGGACGAGCTATCTCATCATTAGGTAAAAACTAATGACTATGATGACGGATCTTGAATCCGTCATCATAGAAAAATAGGCAAAATATTGGTGACGAGATATCTCATCATTAGCAAAATAGGTCAGAACTTGATGGACGAGATATCTCGTTGTTGTCGAGATATCTCTTGAAGTTGAAAAATAGCCTTGCAATTCAATTGAGTACAGTTTTCCTGTTCAGGAATGTGATCATATCCTTTTTTCTACAGACAGGTGGTACTGGTACCAGCAGGCCAAATCACAGCTGCTCCGAAACCTGGACGACGACAGGAACTACAATGTGGCCAAGAACCTCATCCTGTTCATCGGAGACGGCATGGGGATGACCACGGTGACCACCTCCAGGATCCTGAGGGGGCAGAAGAAGGGGCAAACGGGGGAGGAGAGCGAGCTTGCCTTCGATAAGTTCGAATATGTGGCTCTGTCGAAAGTACGTATGTGCTATGAAACTTAAGAGATGATATTTTTAAAATTCATGTTGTTGATGGAACCTTCAGGGTACCATCAATAACCTTCGGTACCTTCGCCTTATGAATTGACAGTATCTTTAAATTGTATGATTAACACTTCGAAGGGCACTATTAGGCGGTGCAGGTTCGATTCCTTCGTGGGTGTATTTCTCTCTCTGTGCCAGTAAAACTTTATTTGTGTGTGTATGTCCATTATATTGTGTGTGTGTGTCCCGTGTTTGGCTCAGCTAGGCTAAATATGACCCTTACACTATAAAACTCAATTCAACCAACCAACCTAAGTAAATTGTTAGAGTTCATAGGTTGGTTAATATACTCAATCTACACTTGTGAGGATAGTCAGCAAGTCTAATAGACGTTCACCTAATCCGTCATGTGGATAGTCAATAGGAAGAAGGCTCCCAAACTTCTAATACTTTCTGGTTGCTAAGTCTAGATTATTTAATAAGACTTTCCAAGGGCTTACCAAAAGCAGACACTCTAAATCTTCCAATTCTTCAGCTCCAACAATACCTTACTCTATAGAAACATATTGTGATATTCTCTGCTGTGCGGAAATTTAACCTTCCAAGTGTTCCCGACAAAATATCTCATCCAAGAACTAGCCAAGGATGAGATATCTTGTCGAGACAAGAATGAGCTATTGCTGCAAGGAGGAATGAAGATCCAAGTAAGAAAAACTAATTGCCCCTTGCTTAGAACTGATGACAGTTTGGAACAGGTTTTTGCGCCAAAATCTGGTCACTGCAGGGAAACTTTCGACGTGAAGATAAAAGGAGGGTTAAAATTCATTGGAGGACATGTAGGAATGAGCGATATATTGAGGGAACTGTGTTATAGAGTTTGGCAGTGTGGAATGTTGCAAGAATGTATGGTGTTTTGAAGGGCTGGTGCCTTTATTAACCAAAAAATCTTACCTGTTTTATTATTTTTTATTAATTAAATTTAATTTAAAAATGTACTATTACTCTGCCTTATACTAAATTTTAATTATTTTATTATCTATTATAAGATAGCAATATTTCACATCCAAGTAAGGAGTTTTGGCAATATCCGTTTTATTGCATAAGAACATTGAATGATGGAATTACCTTAGGACTTGAGGTAATTCCATTTTGATATCTACTGGAATAATTTTTAAGATATCTTGGGAAAATAAGTATAAATATCACTATATTTCTGTATGCATAGTTTAACGCTGTGTTAACATGTTTCATCATTAATAACAGCATTACAGCTGATTTCGAACGCGGCAGCAAGGATGTTCCCTTAAGATGGCCGAACAGATGGTAGTATCTCACACCGAACACCTCTATGGCACTGTCTGCGACAGTGTCTAGGTTATTTAATGAAGTTTCCCAAAGATTTTATGAAACGGAGGTTGGGAGAAAAGCTGGCTCTAACGAAGCTTCCTCATTACTATATAAATTTATATCGAAAAATTGTCGTGACACAATTAGGTTTTAAACATGAAAGATGAATACAAATAGCTACATCTTTCCCAAAACAAGAAGGTTGCCATTGATTTAAATACAAAGACAAATGATTTTTGAAGTATCAATGGGCAGAGTTTGAAGTTTGTTTCACAAATACTCAAGTTTTGCGTAACTGGGATCACGAATTTAAGATCTGTTAAAGACGTTTAACTGTTAAACCAAACCTTTTAGCAATTTTAGTGATTTAATCATTCCAAGGGTACTGACAGATAATTTAAATAATTCAGAAGTGGTGAATTTCGAAAATTCTACAAATGTGTCTAAACCTTGGTGAAGTACTTTAAATGTTAATCATGTAGTCTTTATAACAATCGATTCACGGTAACAGAAACCGTCTTGTTAACCCCAAAGCAATACTGATATTATCAGTTTAAAATATATAGAAAATCGGTACGGTGTGGTTGGTTTTTGGGTTTTATGGCACAAAGGCCGTATTTGTCAATTCTACAGCAAGTAAAGACATGCAAAAAGAAAGTTTTATTTTCAAGAAGGAAAGTGGCCAGAGAGAGAAATGGGGGGGGGGGCACCCAGGGGGAATCAAACTTGTGCTCGTATATACCCGTTCTTCAACCGGCAGTCTACCCTGCGTGGCTTCTAACTAGTATTGACCTTCTTGACATATACAATCTTTCCCAGGATTTGTTAAAATAATTTATGTGGTTATTTAGTAGAGAAAAAGTAATACTACATTACTCGGAGATCTCGACACTCTAAGATGGTTAAAGTTAAACCCCATCTCCTTACTTTCATTTTTAACTATTATTTAGATTGGTTGTTTTGGGGTCTTATTGTGCAAGGGCCATATTTGGCCATGCTGCGCATATATGTGTATGCGATATCAAGTAATCGACATACACACATAATGAAAGTTTTACTAACGCAGAAGAGAGAAATACATCCAGGGAGGAATGCACCTGTCAGAAATCGAACCTGAGTCACCTACAACTCGTAGGCTGCTAGCGCAGTGGGCATACCCATTGAGCTATGACTGCTCAACTCTTAGAAACTTATACAACTTACTTAGAAACTTAAACAACTTACTTAGAAACTTATACACTCGGTCAAAAGAGTATCCCAACATTCTCGTCACTGTATTCGTATAAATTAAAAGTGTCATTAGACTTGGAATAATATGTACTAAAATAATACTACACCTACTAAAATAATACTACATCTACTAAAATGATACTACATTTACTAAAATAATACTATATAATATACTACGAATATATAAATGTGCATTTGTTTTTTCACAAGTGCTCGTCTTCACATTTATTCAGATGTTATTTCCAAATTTTCAAATAATAACATTCCCTTTTAACTTTATAAAAATATTTTGCATATTAGAGTTACGCAAAATTTAGATTTTTTGCGAATATGAACAGAATTGTCGCAGATATAGGCGGAAAACGATTCAGAGTCCGTCTCGATATGTAAAACTATTAACCCTCCTGGTGGTTGTCTCGACGAGATATCTCGTCAAAAGCAAAGATGACCAGATCTTGGTTGAAGAGATATCTCATTAGAAAATTTACCGGATCTTGATCTCGTCATTATCAGAAAATTGATATCTTGATGACGAGATATCGCGTCATTAGCAAAGTCGGTCAGATCTTGATGACCGAGATATCTCGTCAAACCATTTGAAGGGTCAAACAAAGGTCACGCATGTGTAATATTTTTGCAAATTTTCTAATCTGCTCTCGAGATTCTTCATTTCTTTGACCTTTGAGTTTTATGTTCATTAAAGAATAACAAGAGGTGTTCGAATATTTTTTTCACCGACTACATAAGTCGTCAAAAACTAGTTTGTCTTTAAGAAGTATTTTTATGTATTAAACTAACCATCAAAGTTATATAATTTCTAACTTGCGTTTGATTCAAAAAAATTATTCCAATAAGTGTGTTATTTTTTTAAAGGAAATTGATGAGGCATAAAATTATTGCAAGCCCTTTTATGACGTCTACATTTCCTGTCTGAGAATTAAAACGGCGCCTTAAACTGGCTAAAACATTCATAAGCGAATTCTTTGAATATTTATTTCATCACAAAATTTACGAGTTTGAAGATGAAAACTACTTTTCTTGAGATCAATTTAAACTGAACGCTTAAATGATCTCATTCCTAGCATGAATACAGGGGTGGATCGATTAACTAGTAAATTAAAGAATCAAACTACTCCAACTAGTTTTGAAGATAGTTTCGTAGTATTTAAGATCACTTTTAAAAGCTGATTTATACATTGATATTTAAAACTGAAAACTTAATGTAGGATGCCATATTGAGAAGTACGGGAAAGAAAGAATTTGAAACTTGCCTGAACTTTATTAAACTTACCTTCTAACTTTTAAGTAGATAAGAGAGTAAAGTTATATATTGTAGATGTATTTAGCTATAACCCCATTATATCTTTCGATCATAAAAGTTTTTTTAGAATCCACGCAAATTGAAGTTCAAGCAAGGGGAAAAGACCAAGAGTTAGAACTTAAGGCAGTATATTTAAAAATTTACCAGCAAGCCATTTGTTGATAACTTTAATACGTTTCACAGATGTGAATGCAAATCAAATTAATACAGGTTAAATACATTCTTCTGGAATGTAATGCATCACTCTTTAAATACAGCTTTGTAAATTTTAACCCTCTGAGGAGTAAATACGTATATATCCGTTCTGCACCTTGTAGATTCTTCCCTGTCATGATTTTTAACCAGTTTTGACTCACTTGACCAATAAAATATGTCCTTATGTTCTTCCATCCAATATCTGCGGTTATTTAATCATTATGTGTGTTGTGGGATGGGATCAATACTACAATACTCGGAAATCCATGACATGAGAGGGTTACAAATAAAAATGCATCACTTCAAAAGGAGATTTTTCGAAGATAATCGAGAAACAGATGTAGTCCTGTTGGATTCGTACATTTAAGTACTTGTCAAGTAAGGTAATCCAAATCAAAAAGGAAATATTACAGTAGAGCCAAAATAATTTTAAATGTTTAAGCCTATTATATATTAATATGATTTTTGTATAACTGCGTCATACCGTTATCAAAAACGGATGTACTATTTCTTGATTTGAAATCCATGATTTTCTCCATTTTATAGAATCGTTTTATCGAAAAATCTTCATTTTGACTTTTGCCACTTTTGTCGAGAAAGTTCGAACTATTGAAAGTATAAGGTTCTGTTTATTACGATACGCAAATGATGCGGCCAGATGCTGCAGCTCGATTTCGATTATCATGTGCTGTTAATTGAAGAAAAGAAAATTAACTTGTTGCTATTTAATGATACGTAATAATGATCTTCGATGAATTTTTTATGGCTTAGCAATATCATTAAATGCTATCATTTTCTGTGTCATAAGTAAAGTTTCACTGCATCCATAAATTCTTCACACTTCGTACAAGACTGGTGCAAGTGGATACTATACTTTAAGTTACAAATTACGAAAATGTCTCAAAATTATTTTGTTCGGCATCTGTAAACACATCACAAATTTCTCTCCCTTATTAAAACAGATAAATATAAGGTTTTAAATAATATTTTAAAAATGTGATAGGGTATTTTCTGTCAAGTTAAATGTAGTGGTGGTAGTTTTCTGCGGCGATACGCGTTTCCTATACGTATTCCGAAAGTGACATCAGATGGTTTGATCTTTTGGAATACGATTTCAGCACCGGGGCCGTGGTAGACCATTTGGAAGAGTACGTAGATTAACAACAGGAGGGTTGGGAGTTTTAAATTAGATCCAACCAAAGACTGTCGTGTATACGGGGGTGATGCACGTTAAATCTGTCGGGGGCTCAAACCTCCACACGTTCGCATGTTGTGGAAATTTGGAGTGGGGTACCAGCTCAAGTGTTAAACTCTTCATCTGACCGTGGTTCAAAATTACGAGATGTTGTCCTCGGACCTTTCCCTTTCGGGTTGATACCGAACCTTCTCCAATAGTCCTTTGTGTTGTACAAGCGTGATCTTAATTAACAACCTACCTTCAGCACTTCAACAATAAAATTCCAAAGAATAAATTCTGAGTTGAAATATGATAGTTGATTGGTAAACACTGATTTGATTGAACCCCAAACATCTCCAAAACTGCGATAAACTGCTTTTAGAGGTAATAGTACAGCAGATGTAAAACCTTCGTAGACCGTATGGTTTTCGTAGACCATCTGGTACACTGAAAATCCCTCTTTTTGCTTCAAACAACTTTTAAAGCGAATCGTTAACGATAGATTTAAATTTATTTTCTAAAGAATAAAGTTTCGAAGATACTGTTTTAGAAGAACCAATGCGTCAAAAATTCCAAATATTTTTGTAAATTTCGTTGAGACTTATCTTAAGCTTTATACTTTTAACTATTTTATACAAATCTTAACATGTATCTTATGTTTCAATATCTATGAGGGATTTTCAGTGTAAATAAACTAGATAGTATGTGAAGGTTTTTAGTTCAGCTGTCCAAATGATCTCGTATGTTATGTATCGGAGCTACCTTCAAATGTAGTTTTTCATTGTTTTGACGACGTTTGGCATTGTTTGTTTGGTGTTGACCAATCACCTATCATATATATGTTCTAAATTTATTCCATGGAATTTTTATTATCGAAGTGACGAAATTTTATTTGGAAAACAAATCAACTCACGTCATATTCAGAATACGTACAGGAAATACGTTTCGCCACATAAACACCACCGCCACCTGTATTTAGCTTGACAGAAAATGCCTTTCATAGGTACGGGGTATGAAATAAAAAGAAAATGTATATTCCACCCTCCTCAAGTCGTCTCCAGTGCGACGTTAATTAAAATACCTACATACCTACCCCACCTAAAGTTGCATTATTTACTTTCCTAATTGTTGTCAAGTCGGCTTAACGGTATTATAACTTCCAATTTGATCCTTGAAACAAGACTAGGAAAGTACTTTTTTATGAAGTCTTCTTTTATACTTTAAGGTTATAAGAACTTTCTTATTAAGTTGTAAGTACCTTTCTACAAAGTTATAAGTATTTTCATAGTAACAAGTACTTTTTATAGTGTCCATTTTGTTTTTGAAATTGAGTATTGAATGATGTATACGCTTGCTCGTTATTTCGCCACCTCTCATCCGATCTGAGAATGTTTACTTTTTAAATTCAAACATTTAAATATGTCGTAAATCTTCCAAGTTGTGGAATTAGACAATACATACGAGCAGTTCACCTTCAAAAGGCAAGAAAAATTCCAAGGAAACCAACGAATCAATACTCAAAAATTTTTTTAAATAGATAAATATATCAAACCAAGTAGTTAAAATGTAAAACTTTCCATGCAAATATGGCAACTGCCGTATGAGTTCAATTGCAATCAGGCAAACTAATTAATTTCTACACATCGCTGGGTAATAAAGGTTTTCATATATTTTTTAAACGTGAAAGAGTTTCTTGTGTATTTGTAAATGAATTTAGACCCAGAAATGCCAAACACAATGAGTTCTCAAATGAAGTAAGACACGGTTTCTAATTTTTAAAACCCAACAGAATTAAAAGTTATCACCATAGATTAACATAGTTCTACATTAGCAAGGGCCCCTACCCATATTATCTGAATAGATTTCACATTAAATCAAGCTTTAATTGCATTTGTGGTGAAATTGATTCAACAATCTACTACTGAACTAAATCTGCGTGTCTCCATTCTCCCGCACACACTTCTAAATGGCATTTAAAACACCAACTGATGCTAATTTCTACTCCTGGTTTACAAGTATTGAAAAGGCACAGAACCATATAATACAAACCAACAATTATCTTCGCTATTACATTGATAGCATCTGAAACGCTGTCGAAGTAATCATAACTTGTCTCTTTCATAATATACCTAAGAATTTTTACATGTCATTTTTATCCCTTCACTTGTAGGTAAAATTGCAATGTCCCAATTCAGTTACACATTAAATCTTAAACTATCTAAACTTTAACATGATTTAAATATCTCATTTGAAAGATTAATTTAAATATTATCACTTCTCTTCTAAAATGTAAATTATAGTTAGTAAAGTACTGAATGGTCAACATAGAGCACATCGAGATGGAAATTCGCAGACCGACATTGGTTTTGATTAATCCACTCTAGGATATGTCGAAGTCCGCCAGCGGTTGTCAATAGACAGATGGTTGCTTATGTTGTGTTTTCTGTGCAAGGGCCATATTTCGCCGAGCTAAGCCAAACAACTTAACCCTCCTGGTGGTTGTCTCGACGAGGCATCTCGTCGTTAGAAGAAAACTGACCAAATCTTGATGGACGAGATATCTAGTCATTAGAAGACAATTTTCCAGATCTTGATTTCGTCATCATCAAAAATCGAAGATACTTTTATGACGAGATATATCGTCATTAACACAATTGCTCAGATCTCGATGGACGAGATATCTCATCAAAACCACTTAGAGAGTTAAGGAAATGGATATACACACACACGGAAACTCTTACTGACGCAGAAGAGTGAGAAATATACACAGGAAGGAATCGAATCTGCGCTACCTACAACTCACAGGTTGAAAGCGCAGTTAGAAAACCCATTCAACCACGGCGACACCCCAATAGAGTGAATAAAATGTTGAACTCTGCAATATTTCATGAAGTTTAATACATGTGTGGCTCTTCTCTTTCTTTCAGACGTACAACACGGACAGCCAGGTGGGCGATTCTGGAGCTTGTGCGACAGCTCTTCTCTGTGGAGTGAAGGGTCGGTTCGAGACGGTCGGTCTGGACGACAGTGGCCGCTACGACAAGTGCCAGAGCAGCTTCCAGTCCAGAATACCCTGCCTGGCAGACTGGGCACAAGCAGAAGGTAAGTTTCATGAGAATGGACTTTAAATGAAGTTAACGTGTTGTCATTTGGGTCCATAGTGCAGGGCTATCATAGACGGCAAAAACGCGACTTTTTGGTACTAGTTTTTGACCTTGTCGACTAAGGGTATCTTTTTAAACAAAATCTCCTATTTTCGAATTTGAAATTTTTGGTGACGTTTTTAGTTAATTCACTTGGTGCTTAATTTAATATAAAGACGGTCCCTAATGCAAATTTTAACAAATGTAAAGGTGAACAAAATTTAGTCCTCCTCACCTTAGCGAATAGTAAAGTTATTGCGGTAAATCCCACTCAATGATAAAACGCCAAAAACGTAGTCACCAAAACTTTCCAATTTGGCGAACTATCGTTCTTTTTTGACAATGAGTTGCCAAGTTGACAGGATTGGAAATTTAGATTTCATAGAAAGAAACAGTTTTTATTTAAAAATTTAAATTTCATTGTGAGTTCAACCGCTTATTTCATACTTAATTAACACATTTTGTGTTATAAGTCATTCATTTTGTATCTGGGCAACTGGAATTGCTACTAAATAAAGAGAAGACTTATTTTAGACTAGTCTAAAATTAAGTCTAAATATGCTAGATTTAAAGAGAAGACTAATTTTGCTAATGTTTTTAAGAATTTATGCTACTAAAGCTACTATTTTACAAGTGCTTGGGCTGTGGAAGCCGTGATAATGGAGTCATAGCACCAATGTGTCATTTCTCTGAAGGTGATATGCAACCTCTGAGACGTTCTGTAGAAAAGCTATGGTATATTTCAATAGTTACAAGAAACTGCTTCAAATTTTAATACCAATTTCCATGAAACAATTTTCACGGAAGTGTGTTAAATTTCTCTAATATTAATATTTCTCCTATGGAAAAGCAATGGTATAATCCTACGAAAGTTACAAGAAACTGCTTTAGATTTAATTATAATTAAAGCTGAAGCAGTTAATTAGAGTTAAGTTAAAAAAAGTTTAATTATAATTAAAGCTGCAAGGCAATTGATAATTATCAATTGCCTTGCAGCAATTTTCACTCAGGTACATTAATATACCAATACAAATAATTGATCTCGTAGTGCTGCTTCACCGGAAAATCTTTATAGCCGCCTTATCGGTCGTCTATCCATAGAATTCATCACTGTTTTGAACTTAAATTTTGGTAAACTCATTGAAATCTAAAACATATTTTTAAAAGTAGAGCGTAAAATAGCGGTAGTGTGCCAGTACACGAAAATGAAATTTATCCTCCGTGTGGTCCGTGAGAAAACTACGATAGAATATCCCAAAAGTTACAAGAAACTGCTTCAGCTTTGATTACCAATTGCCTTGAAGCAATTTCCTCGTATGTTAATCTATCAATACAAATAATTAATATCATTAGATCTACCATAGACGTATACTTAGTTTAGTGTTGTCATGATTGACTTCACAAGAGATGGCTTTCCTTTGGCTAGCTTTCTTTTATTTATCTTCTGGTTTGATCCCGGACCGTCGCCAATAGCCCGTTGGGTTGCTCCAATGCGACTTTAGTTAAAATACCTACCTACTTTCTCTTATTTGCAACGGATGCTATTTCTTAAGTTCGGAAGAAATTTATTCTAAACGCATGGGTAATGAATTCTAAGATCGTCGAGCAGTGTCGAGGGGTATGGGAACATTGTGTGACTATTTATTTGACTTGTTATGTAATATCCTCTTAATAAAATACGTGATGCAATCCTCATGAATTTATTGCCACTTCCTTCTATCACAAGTATGCTACAAGTAATAAAACAGTTAAGTGGTATATTATATGTCGGAAGGTTTTGACTATGAGTCACGGCAGATTAATTTTTGAATGACCTTAAATTTATAAAAAGTTGCTTGGTAATCTGACTCACAGAAGGTCAAGAATAACGATCTCAATGGCAGTAGCTAACTATTTGAACAAACTTATTTAATCACTGATAGCATATCCACTGGTAATTGGTGCGCGATATCAATATTCAACACATCCAACTTCCTGGAGATAAGGTGCTAAGCACTTAGAAAAGATTAATGGTTAAAAAGTTTTGTATTAAACAGGGAAAATTAATGATCCCCAATCACTTGGGATGAACCATGATTGAGGTTATCTATTAGAATATCGGGACGCTGCCTCATTTCTTGGAGCTTGTCTCCCTCACAACTTAGGACAAAACTGTATTGTGCAACTTATATGGGCAATGATGCTAATGAATATAGATAATTGCTGATTCTTTCAAACATGCAAATTCCACCATCCGAAATGTATTAAGATTTTGAATTTGTAAGATTATTGGATTTCTAATGAATTCTCAGAGGATATTAATCTAATTGAAGAAACCACGGCTTGTTGCATTTTTATTCGATTTGTGTCAACAAAAGTCAATACTAATATTCAGAAAAATCTGGTAGGTAGCTAATTAACGTCGCACTGAAGTAACACGACGGGCTATTGATGACTGTCCGGAATCAACCCCGAAGGGAAAGGTACGAGGTAAACACTTCGTAATTTTGAATCACGATCAGATGACGAGGTCAAAACCTGAGCTGGCACCCTACTCTCCAAACTCGCATACCTCACACCAACGTGAGGACATTTGAGGCTACGTTAGATTTAATGTTCACGAGCCCCCACATACACGACGGTTTTTAGTTGGATCGAGTTTCGTACTCGCAACCCTCCGTTAGCTAATCTGCTACTCGTCTAAGCGGACAACTCGATACTGATCAAGGTCTGATGTAGGTGATAAACGGTTCGAATTATGTTATTTCTTAAACTTCGGTTACTTTCCCACATTGGTAGATTTTACGGTGACATACATTTCATACACACAATATTCTTTGAATATTGTGTGTATGAGAGTGTCTGATAAGTGTGTTTGAAAGCGCTCGTATTAATATTTATGTCTACCACATACCGTGTAGCAGGATGTAGAAATACAATTTGGTCTTCAGTACCAATATTTCATGTTTGATATTGGTGGATCTACTATTCAGGCTGGTCAGAATCGACCGGATAATAATCATACCACACCATTCCTTACGGAAAGCTAACCCCAAAAAGTGTCAGTTTTCGATTGGAAGTGGTATTTTAGAGATACACACATGCTTTACAGTTTAACGCAAGATTTCAGATTTGTATATCCATGCGCTTTGGTACGTGTCTCCGATTTATTCTCAGGTAACAGCAACCCCAGATACCAAAAGGATAATTTAATGTTTTTAGCCTTTAAATTTCGAATGATAGAAAGGGCTGTAATTAAACTTCGACACGAATATCACCGGGGGTCCACGTCCAATCGGACATTTTTACGGATTGAATTTCGATGAAGTTGATTGGTTGTGTTGGGATTTATGGCCCAAGGGCCAATCTGTGCCAAACACGTCAAGTAAATGGACATACACATACAAGGAAGGTTTTACTGACACGGAAGAGAGAAATTCATTCAGGGATGAATCTAATCTGCTTGTTTTTCAACAAGGAATCGCGCGGTATTACTATTGTGCAGCCGATTCTGATCACCCTATATATTTCGCTATTGCAAGTTAATTTTTGTGGTGGTGGTCAACTATCCAAGTGGTTTCGACGACATATCTCATCCATCAAGATCTGACCAATTTTTGCTAATGGCGATATATCTCGCCATCAAGATACTGCCGATTTTTTATGATGACGAGATCAACACCTGGTCAGTTTTCTTCTACTGACGAAATATCACGTCCGTAAGGATCTGGTCAATCTTGCTAATCGCGAGATATCTCCTCGAAACAACCACCAGGAGAGTTAAGTACAATACAGCTTTAAAAGCGTATAAACATCAGGCGTTTTTAAGTCGGCTACTGAATATTCTGTAAAGAATCCATCGAGAAACAATGTAGCGTTTTTCAGCCATTTTATAGATCTCGAAAACCATTCCGGCATCCATCATTCCGAGTGTGAATCTGCCGTCCGTATCGGGTGTGAAATCAGAGCATTTAATCTTTCTCCCAGTCACTGTGCGGAGAGCAATTACTCATCTCACTCGAAAGAGGCGATTGCTAATTAATTCTACTCGACAGTCGTTGTTCCTTCGTGAATATAGTTCGATAAGGCGTTAATTGAATTGTCAATTGGTGCCAATCAATGCGAAATTAATTTGATTTGCGCCCCGTGTTGGTGTTTCCCTGGGGGTTGATGGCGGGGGAAGTATTTTAATTGCGCTCGCCCCCCTGGAGGGAATGTCGTTGTCACATTCTTTCGAAAGGGGCGGTCAAAAATGCAGAGTTGGTGGATGTGTGGAGTCAATATTTTCGCGCTTCGGCGCTTTGATTGTTGATGACTTTCCGTTGGTGGAGGATGGAGAATTTACCTTCGATTATATTTGAAAATGGTCTGGGAAATATTGATGATAATGAGTTGTGGTTTTTGTTTGAATGATTTTATCTTTCTTTTAATAGTTGTAGTTTTAGTTAACGTTTATCAAAATGTATTTTTACAGTTTCAAAATTTATTTTTAAAGTACAGCTTTCCCCTGCGAGTTTCATAATGTTAGATTGAAGGAATTGCATTATTGATTTTAGCTTTTAGCAACTTTTCGTTGAGGTTTCTCTCCTGGTTTCTGAGCGTCACGAGATTTTCGAGTAGTTAGTATTAGTTAGTAATAAGAACATAGTTTCCCAAAATGGGTCCTCCCTGTGGGTACTGAAGGAATCTTGGGGCAGAATGCTGGCTCAGAAAATTCGTGGAGGCGTTTTGAAGAGTAAGAATGGGCAATAAGATGATAAAAAATTGTCCCCTAAAAATGTTTTAACCCTCCAAGTGGTTTTAACGAGATATCTCATCCATTAAGATTTGACCAATTTTGTTAATGACGAAATATCTCGTCATCAAGATATTGCCGATTCTTATATGATGACGATATGAAGATCTGGTCAGTTTTCTTCTAATGACGAGATACCTCGTCTATCAAGATCTGATAAGTTTTCTTCTAATAACGAGATGCCTTATCGAGACAACCATCAGAAGGGTTAAGCACAACCACTGGAAAATACAAGACACTAAAGTGATGCATTTTCATTGATTCCTTTAACTAAAAAGGTGGAGGAACCGACTACAAATACTACTGTAGAGATTATATAAAAGAGCTTAATATAGAAAAATTGGTAGCATAAACCAGGGGCTCATCTTCTCATCACTGATTATTTGTAATTTTACTGATTTGATTTTGGAACTAATTACTAAAAATAGTGATCAATCTGGTGTGCTTATGTGCAATTAATATTTATTATTTTATTTTAACAAACTCCTTTTTGTTTCTGAGTTGTTTTATTTCCAAACTAGCTTCTTGAAATTCTAAAATTACACACACAGCTACAAAAATCATTTGGTGAAATTCAAAAATTATAGGCACAATTACACTTGCAATTTATTATTCGTTGAGATAGAGGTTTTCAGAAGAGGCGCTGAAGAAACATTGAAAAGAGCCCAAAAGTTTGTGAAACAATGCATTGGATGGTAGATATTTGCCACGCTACTTCGTCACATGTACTTTCCCCGTATCGGGCAAAGTGAAAAATGTGTGGTTCGGTGTGATCCCCTCTCCATTATGCCACTCGATGTCCACTCACGACCAAATTTCAAATTTTTGCACTGTCGCGAAAACGGTCTGTGGGCCGGAAAGCACTTGTAGAAAAATTGCATTTGCCCACAGAAAGGGAAAGAAACAAATCTGTGGACAAATCCATTTTCTGCTGAAGCATGGCCATGAAACGGGAGTAGTAATTTAGTATTTATAAACCCGTTTTTGTTTGTTTTTCTTTCATCTTTTGTTTAGCTACTGAAAATATTATGGAAATTAATTCCAATGGGCAATTTCCACTGTGAAAGAGGTTCTAATACCCCCAGTGGTGGAATTTATTCAAATCCCGCTTGGTAATCTAAACTGTTTATTTTTTTTTTTGTTTTTGATTTTTAATAAGGCTCCCTGTGTGTGAAGTGCTTATCAAACTGATAAGCCTCTTAAAAGCTCGGGGTCTCATCTGGGGGTTATCTGCTTACTTCATCACATGGCCTTTAGAGTGTCACGGCCAAAGTTACCATAAACATTTTTAAACTGGTGACAATAAATACTATATTGAAGGCATTACCTGTAATTGCCGTCACGCCATTAGGTCCTGCAAATATATCACTCAATTTTTCCTTTTAAAAGTACGAGCTAGTCTCTTTTTCATGACAGTTCTTTTCTAAAAGTAGTGTATCTTTTATGTAGGTAAATCCACGGGTCTGGTGACGACGACCCGCGTGACTCATGCCACCCCAGCTGCCATGTACGGCCACTCTGCCAGCAGGTACTGGGAGAGCGATGACAAGATTCCCGAGGAAGCCAGATCTACCTGCAAAGACATAGCCAGACAGCTTGTGGAGAACGATCCAGGGAGGAACATCAATGTAGGTATCCCGTTTTGATGTCTGCTATATGTTGCACGTTATTATTAATTGTTCAGATTAGTGGGAATTAACAGGTGTTCAATGCAGATTCCTATAAATTTTAAATAATAAAATTAATAATGTCTGAAATAGGCCAACTAATGACCGAACGGCCAAAGGTGTCGTTCCTAACAGTTTTTATGGTTGCCACAGGCAGGTATCTCGTCATTAGAAAAACTGACCAGATCTTGATGGACGAGATATCTCGTCAAAAGGACTTTTTCTATCTGATCTCTGATTATATTACACTCAATGAATATTTAGGAGTAATTTGTTTTGATATTTGTTTTTTGGTTGAAGATTTGTTTATCGTTTAAACTTTATCTGATTTATAATTATCTATTTTTAAATGGTCGTAATTTTTAAATATGATTGACCCCATACATTTTCAATCTAAACTCTAAGTTTTAATCCTCTTTTTACTTCTACTTTAAGGATCGCGGTTCGTAGAGTAGATGATTGGCAACCGGAGGGTTGCTAATTCAAAATTCGATCCAAAGACCGTCGTGTACATGGGGCTGGTGTATGTTAAATATGTCTTGGCCTCAAATGTCCTCATATTAGAGTCGTATGGAAGTTAGAGTCGTTGGATAGTGGGGTGCCAGTTCAGATGTTGTCCTCGTCATCTGACCGTGTTTTAAAACTACGGAATGTTGTGTCCTCCGTTCTTTCCCTTCGAGATTGATCCCGGACCGTCACCAATAACCCGTTGTGTTCCTTCAATGTGACGTTAATTCAACTACCAACTAAGCAACTTCTGCTTTAAACGAAGTTTCCTTTCCAAGTATGAGAAAATATAGTTGTCCATTTATAACCTCCTCAAACCTGAACTCGTACATGAATTTTTCTTCCTTTTGTCGGTACAACTTATGGATCTAATAACATCTGACACACAGGTCTTCAATTTCATTGATCAATTTTTCTAATTAGCGTTTCCAATTAAATGGATTTATATCCATCTTCTATTAATTGCATTGTATTTTAATTAAACTGCATTCCTTTCTTAATGAATAACAGGTCTGGAATCAATTGATAATTTTATAGGCATTAATGAAAAATAAATACCCTTTAAATGAATAAGTAGGACTGAGGAGGATGTATTGATTTTTAAAATGTAAAAGGTCTTCCTCATTAGAGATTCAAGGATGCATGTATTTTGAAACATACTGCACAAAAGTAGGTCAGGTATAAGATATACAATGCAACTACTCCCAAAAAACACTTTCGATCACTTTTCAGCTAATTAAGTTCCCAAGGTATCATATTATGCTGCGGGACGTTATTTATTATCTTTGAAGAAAACGGAAGATCGTTAAACTTACGATGCAGAAGTTCTTATTGATTTTGGATCTCATTATTTCTCAATGTAGAACAAATATTACTTCGTTAATATGTCTGGTTTGTAATAAAACTCTCACGAAAGTCTGAAGACTCCGTTACGCTCTTATTTTTTGCTATGAAATTAATACCTGTTGTATCTAAGACGATCATTAGATTAGGTGTACTTATTCGGTGAGTAAAAAGGGCAATCCAATGTGAATGCGGTGAACTCGAAACTTTCTCTTAATTTTATTATTCTTTGAAAATATTTTCCTCCTAATTTTATTACTTTTTATTAATATAAGTACGATGAAAAGACTCGTGATTAGAGATGAACCTAACCCCTCCAAGTAGTTTCGACGAGTTGTCTCGAACATCAAGATCTGACCAATTTTGCTAATGCGATATCTTGTCCATCAAGGTATTGTCGATTTTTGGATGACGACGAAACCGTTTCAGTTTTTGATGATAGCGAGATCAAGGGTCAGTTTTCCTTTTGTGACAAGATATCTCGTCCAACAAGATCTGGACGAGATTTTGTTAATGACGAGATACCTCGTCGAGACAACTGCCAGGAGAGGAGTCTACCAGGTGCGAAGATACATCTTCCTTGATCAGGAAGATGTCTATTAATCCCAGGGGAGCTATTTGGTTTTAATGTTCATGCTGAATAGAAAAGCTGGATCAACAACAGTTCTGAACTGAACATCAACAACAGTTCTTGACTCGGATCAAGAACTGTTGTTGATGTTCAGTTTGCCGATAAAATCAACTATCCTGGGGCAGTCGTCATCTGACCGTGAATCAAAATTACGTGGTGATATCCTCGGTTCTTACCCTTCGGAGTTGCCATCGTTAGTAGCCCGTTGTGTTGTTCCAGTGCGACGATAATTAAACTACATATCTGGAGCAATAGGTGGAGGAGTCAGCATCGCCCCCAATGAAAAGATTTGTAACTTTTCAAACTTAGAAAATTGTACATGGCACTACAAAATACTTTCATACTTTATGGGATCCGGTACCGTAGTACAGATACTGCTTGGGAGACTGCGTTGATGTAGTTCCTGTGTAAAAGGAAGCGGTAACTCTTATTGAAATGATTCTCTCAAATATTTTGTCCAAGTATTCGATGTTTAATTTTGCACAAATATTTTAATGTTTAATTTTGTACGAATACTTTAATGTTTCTCTTTCCACTTGCACACTCGTACATCTTTACTACTATAAATAGAATGAAAAGACATAACTTTTCAAGCAGAAAATAAACTGGTATGCACATCGCAGTACAAAATTGTATCCATTTTTCCCAGGAGCGTAGTATTGATGACTTCCTATGTGAGAGTGGGGAGCTGATTTGATATAGTTCGTGTGTAAGGATATATAACTCACTTTAACCCTCCAAGTGATTTTGACGAAATATCTTGTCCGACAAGATGTAGACAATTCTGCCAATGATGAGATATCTCGTTATCATGATTTTGACAGTTTTTTGATGATGACGAGATCAAGATCTGGTCGGTTTTCTTCTAATGACGAGATATCTCGTCCATCAAGCTCAGGTCAGTTTTCCTAATGACAAGATACCTCGTCGAGACAACAATCAGGAGGGTTAAATGAACTTAATGGCTGGTTGGGGTTTGATGGCGCAAGGACCATATTTGGACAAGCTGTGCCAAACAACGTCAAGTAACTGGAAATACACCTACAAGGAAAGCTCTTACTGACACAGAAGAGAGAAAAACACCAGGGGATTGAATCTGCACTACCTACAAATCGCAGGCCCCCATGATTCTAATGAAATCCAAATACTTTTTTCACGTATTTAATGTTTAATTTTGATTAATACATTAAAGTTTCTCTTTTCATTTGCACACTCGTACAGCTTTGCTATCAGGAATAGGACGTAACTTTTAAAACTTGGAAGTAAACATCACATTACAATACAAAGTACTCGTTTCTATAATATTGGCGGTACCGTCGATCCCATCTGTGGGGGAGCCCTTTGGAGCACATCTCCTTTGGATGTGTACGGGCTTCACGAAGCTGAGGTACATCAGTAATCTTTTCTTTTCTCATGGGGTTTACTGTTTTTAGTAAACACGGGAGTCGTGCACCTTGGATACCCAAGCTATCTTTTTCTGATTTTATCACACTACTCTATTTCCCGATCTCTTTTTTCCCTTTTACGACATTTTTAACTTGGTGTTGTCTTGTGTTTGGCACAGTTTGGCGAAATATGGCTCTTGCACCAAAAAACCTAAATACAACCAACCAACCTATGTGGGGACTTATGGTAGTTGATTGATATAGTTCATGTGTATAAGGAACAAAGTGATAAACTCCTATAGTAACCCATTTTTCAATTTTATTTCCCAGGTGATCTTAGGGGGTGGTCGACGGCACTTCTTACCCAAGAAGGAGAACGATCCGAAGATGCAGACGGACATGGGTCGCAGAGAAGACGGACGCAACCTCATCGACGAGTGGCTCCGGGACAAGAAGACGCGGGATCTGGATTACGAGTACATCTACAGGAAGGAGGACTTCGACAAAGTGGATCCGGCCAAAACGGATTACTTGTTAGGTTAGCTCTTCACTCCTCTTCCTCGCGATCTTCCTGCGCGAAGAATGAAATATTGAATTCTTCGATCGGCGATTAAAACTGAGTTACATTGCTACAAAAACTTGTTCCGTTAACTGTTCCTTTCTGTTAAACATTGATTTTTCGTGAACTTCAAATTGAGTCTTTTCGCAGTTTATATTTTTTTTTGAAAATTGAAGCGTTCGCCGAATATTGTTTTATGAGCAACTTTTTCAAAATTAGGTAGGTAGTTGAATTTCGGTTGATCTTATCAGGTGATACTGATTTGCGCAAATGCAATTGACGATGTAGGGGTCGGCATCGTCTACACCTCCACACTGACAGAGGGGGTATTTTTTTATTTCAACCTATTTAGGTATGCTGTGAATGGGCCCCATGGGCCTTTCAAAAATATAATTAGAATTCTGTTTGTTTTTGGTAAATAGATAGATAGTTGAATTAGCGTTACACAGGAGCTATTGGCGAAAGGAAAGATCCGAAGACAATGCCTCGTCATTTTGAACCAGTCAGATGATGAGGTTAACACCTGAGCTGACACCCCACTCTTCAGACTTCTACACCATGCCAACGTGAAGACATTTGAGGTCATGGCAGATTTAATGTGCACCAGCACCTACGTACACGACTGCTTTTGATTGGATCTAGTTTCGATTTCGCAACCCTTTGGTTGACAATCCACAACTCTTCCAACTTGGCTGCCGAGGTCCACTTTTTAATGATTTTTTAATGGAATAATGGCCTACATACATCGTGTATATGGTCTAGGTGTATCGATTCCTGCAATTAATTACCAAGGAAACCACTGGACGGTGTTGTGGGTCAGAATCTAATATCATGAAATCGCATGTTCGAGAGTGGAAGAACGGTTTATATGGCAACAACGGTTTATGTTTGTTGCTGCCGAATTCGTATTTGCTTCCGGGGAAAGTTATGGTATCGTTAAACCTCCCGCTTTTTACGATTTGTTCCTTTAATTATTTCCTATACATTTCATGACCATGGAAAGACCTCAAAAGATTAAATTTTTTCATGTGATGTCAATCGCCTTAACCCTCCAAGTTGTTTCGACGTGATATGTCGTCCATCAAGTTCTGACCAATTTTGTCAATGACGAGATATGTTTTATGATTACGAGATCAAGATCCGGTCAAATTTCTTCTAATGACGAGATATCTCGCAAATGGTCAGTTTTGCTAGCAAACGTTTTACCTCGTCGAGACAACCACCAGGAGGGTTAACAAGCAAATTTATAAAACCGTTAACGAAATAAGGGTTCCTGAGGTACATGTAACATTGACATCAGACATATCAATTACCTTTTTTTGCTGTAAAATTAGTGATTTGTTATATAGGCCGTTATTTGGTCAAACTCTTCAACTCTTAAAGTTTATTTAGCTACGGATTAGGAAATTAATAGCACGGAAAATCCCTCTCATACGAGCCGTAATACCCCTGTGGGAAGAGTATGGGATTGGCAAATGTAGGGTTGCGAATTAAATCTGTAGTAACCCTAAATGTCCTCACATTGGTGTGGTGTGGAAGTTTGAAGATTGAGTTGCCAGGTTATATGTTGACCTCGTCATCTGGTCGTGGTCCAAAACGACGAGGCTGTGTCTTCGGATCTTTCTCTTCGGGTTCGAG
This sequence comes from Meta bourneti, assembly GCA_933210815.1. Lineage (NCBI taxonomy): Eukaryota > Metazoa > Arthropoda > Arachnida > Araneae > Tetragnathidae > Meta > Meta bourneti. The sequence goes on along the minus strand of OW119928.1, from coordinate 31,049,506 downwards.
CCCGTACTGGAGCAATACAACTGACAATGACCAGTTGTGTTGCTCCAGTGTGCCGTTAATTAACTACCTACCGTCTCGTTTTTGTGGCTTGATATAAAACTAATCAAATGTAGATCTGCACCGAATCATTCCCATTGACTAATTGAAACCATTTATTATTTTTTAATAACTAAAGTGTGTGATTAAGTTAGATCTAATTAATTTTTTTAACAGGGTTATTCAACCACGGACACATGGCTTATGAGGTGGACAGGGACAACGGTCCTGACGGTGAACCTTCTTTAGCGGAGATGACCAGAAAAGCCATAGAAATACTGAGGAAAAATCCTAGAGGATACTTCTTGATGGTCGAAGGTATATCCTCCACTCTTCATATATGATTTTGAATACAGATTTGTAAACATGATCTATAATTATATCCCATGGGTAGCTGGTACTGGTAAAGGAATGATCGTAACTGCAATTTTAAGCCTATTATAAGTCTTGTATAGCGATTCACAATTTTTCCCCATCATCTCATATTCACTGTTACATCCCAATTTCTTGGTTGGCGTGTTCTAATAAAGATCAGAAAAATAAATCTATTACGTAACAGATCTTACTGATGCAGAAATTTGAAAAAATTGAACCCATCCGTTCCAGTTGTCCTGCACATAGTGCTGATTTAGATTAATTTTATTTTATTTAAAATTTATTAATCCTCCTATCCGAACGTCGAAAATTGTCCTGTAGTTGCTAGACTCTGATGTCGTTCCAGATTGGCATCAGTTCTGGACAAGGGACATTTTGTTTTTCCTATTTGAATCTTCATTCCGCCTTGGAGTAGTAGAGCAGTTTTGTTTCGACGACGTATCTCCACAGCAAAATTGTCCAGGATCTCGATGGATGAGATATCTAGATGAAACAACTTGGAGGGTTAAACAAATGGAGAAAAGAATTCAGCACTTGTAGTGACTGGAATGTCACTACAAGTCATCGGAATACTTCTGAGGACTCATAATTTCAAAATAAATATCTGTTATTACCTTAGAAAGTTTGTAGCAATAAATCCAAATATAATTTTATTAAATAAAATCATATAAACTCATTTAAAAAGTCAGGCCAAAATTAAAAAATAAGTGATGTGTGTGGTTTTTCATTGTGAAGCCTACTGGGAGGCTATTAGTAATTTTTGTTTATCAGATTTGAAGGATATCAGTTGACTCACTTTTTTTTCCTTTGGATTACCCTAATAAATAGGTCTGGACGAGACTAAACTATACCGTAAAATATGTTGAATCTTTCCTTTTATGTATCTCTTTCTAGGTGGAAGAATTGACCACTCTCACCACTTCAACAACGCTCATAGAGCTCTGGTGGATACTCTGGCCCTGGAGGACGCTGTAATGGTGGCTCTGGAGATGACTAAACCGGAAGACACTCTGATGGTCGTCACTTCAGACCACTCCCATGTCTTTGCTTTCGGAGGATATCCCAAGAGAGGCAATCCAATCCTGGGTACAGTCGGTTTTCCAATAGTCTCACGAAATCTTCCTACCTACAATTTGTAATAATATTTTAGCAGTCTCATGATCTTATGATCTGGTGACTGTAGGATAGAACATCCTTAATAATCCGCGTATTCCTAGGTCAACTGTAACATGTAGTGTGGTAGCTCAGATGAGGATGGTGTAGACAGCTTCATGCTATTTCTCTCGATTGCTCGGTTTGAAGATATCTGGGTGAAGGTTAGGTGATATTGGGAGAAACTTAATGTTGAACTAAGTATAGACTGGTTAATGCAATTATCGATCATGATTGAAAACACTAATTTGTGATAATTGCACTAATTGTTAATAATACCCAATCGATCCACGTCAATTCCCAATTCCATGTGACCAACACTTCTGAGATCTTATGATAACAACTCCGCCCACATGCTCCGTGTAATTTAGAAGGTCTATGCTTGTAACATGCCGCACGCAATGAAATCCGCACGGATTAGAGCGTGTCGCGCGCAGACGAATCTACAGAGCTGTAACGTGCAGAAAGGGAAAATGATAGCTGCTTCGAGTCAGCGACTGACTATCGAATATCTCTAATCAGTTCACGATCTTACTGGATCCCATTTCTGTTCGTCTCAAAACCGACAATCTATCGGATAGCTTCGACCATTGCAAGGCTGTTCGTGGGCTCTGTTCGATTGGCATCTACACTGGAGAAACCGGATACTTTACATGTTACAATTCGCTAGTGAATACGTGGCTGTAGATTACAAGAATTATAATTGGTATTCTATCGTTTATAAGAGTTTATGTGAGAATGGAAGAACTCACTCGCGTATCAACACTAAGTCTGTAGACAAACAGTGCCGAAGCGTGCAGCAATGAAAGTAACGAAATTGTCGAAAGCTTGGTATAAGATGGAATAACCCTTTTGGAATTGTTTACTAAACCGAAGAGTGCAGTAATGGAAGTATACAATGAAAGTAACGGAATTGTTGAAAACTTGGTATAAGATGGAATAACCCTTTTGGAATAGTTTGCTAAGCGCTTACTTCTCGGATAATTGTATTTCGTGCCCTGGTAGGACTCGTTTTATGTTTGTCCGAGCAAATGTATGACATAGACCACGTCTTAAACTTGGTAACGAGAACATAAATGTACTTGCGTCGTTACTGAAGGACTGAATCTATAAGCCGATTAAAAAAACCAAAAACCTTTATTTCAATTCACTCATTTGAAAAACTCAGTGAGCGTGATATTTTTCCTAATTTAAAAACTGCGTATTCCAGCTTATTTCCATCATAGAGTGTTAACAACTAAACATCCGTTTTGAAATCTACCTTATGATATTTTATTTTCCGTGAAGCAAGTGGAATTTAAAATAATTTAACAATATAATATTTTATCTAACCGGAGCACATATAATCCTAAATACACTATTAAACTGAGAGTACATGATCCCGAACCTGACTGAAACTGATACATTCCAGAATTTAGAATTCCGGAAATGGTTCTGATCAGGAAAGAGCCAATAGGAAGAAAGTCCTATTTAATTCAAAAATTTTCGGTGCATCCTAAATTAAAACCTTTCCAGCTACTGCCATTCACAAAGGTGTTTCACTGAATGGTTATTTTCAATAATAAGAATTCACCGTGGTTCATTAGCTGTCTGTGCCGTGAATACGAATCGAGTGCATAAATAAGCCCACGGAATGCAACGGCCATTAGATGCATAGTAGAATCTATTCCTCTCGTTCTTTGGAACAAAGGGATGGTCTGCAGGGGGTCGTTAGAATGTCTACTACTGTTTTACCAATGGATGGCCATGATAAGAGAGGAGAGCGTTTAATTGAAACAAAGATTTATCTTTCTTGGTACCTGTGAGACACAATCCTGAATGCTAGATAACGTTCAAAAATGTGAGCTAAAAAGGAACACAAAGTTCTTGAAAGAAAGAATAAAAACGTGATATTAGGCATAAAGGTTGTATTTATGGTATTTTTTAATGCAAAGTTGCTATGTTTACACCTAAAACTGTTTGAAGCAGTTGGAGAAAAAACGAATAGTGTCCTGTGGTATTGCCTCTCAAAGGATTAAAAATATTTTTAATACTGTAGGGGAAATTTCAAGTTTGAATATTGTCGTCAAAAACCCATTTTTATCAACAATAGTTTTAAACCGAAGATGAAAAGTATATAAAGTTAAACATTTTTAACACTCCAAGTGGTTTCGACGAGATATCTCGTCAATAAGGTAGGTTGGTAGTTAATTAACGTTGCACTGGAGCAACACAACGGGTCATTGTCAGTTGTGTTGCTCCAGTGCCCGGGATCAATTCCGAAGGAAAAGATCCGAGGACAACACCACGTAATTTTGAACCACGGTCAGATGACGAGGCGACACCTGAGCTGGCACCCTACTCTTCCAAACTTCCGCACCACACCAACGTGAGGACATTTGAGGCCACGACAGATTTAATGTGCACCAGCCCCCTTTGTATAAGACGGTCTTTTGGTTGGATTCGAACTCGCAACCCTCCGGTTGCTTGTCCGTTACTCTTCCAACCGGGCCACCGCGGCCCGGTGATGGTCTGGGATCAATTCCAAAATACAAGGACAACGCCTCGTAGTTTTGAACCACATTCAGATGACGAGGTCAACACCTGAGCTGGCACACCTCATCAATAAGGATCTGATCAATTTTGCTAATGACGAGGTACCTCGTCATCAAGATAATGAAGATTTTTTATGATGATATCAAGATCTTGTCAGTTTTCGTCTAATGACGAGATATTTTGTCCACCAAGATACGGTCAGTTTTTCTAATGACGAGATTTTGTCAAATTTTGCTAATGTCAGACAACCACTAAGAGGTTTGATAAATAATGGTTGGATTCAAAAATTAATTATGGGAAATTGGCACCACAATTCACAAAAGATATATCCTGTCGACTTACACATGCTGTCGAAATTGTATTGTAAAATGCATTGCTGTATCTATATGCTATGAGAGGCTACATTTTAAGGTAATCTTGATTTCTGTCTTGCGAAAGCATTTGGTTGACAGGAAGTAAAATCTCCGTCTTTAATTTGGTTTGTCTGTTTGCATTGAAAATTTCCCTTCTCATTGAAAGTTTTGTAATTATGAAGAGTCGACAAGAAAGTTTTGTAATCGAGAAGAGATTGTTTTTGTTCCAATGTATGATTTAAAGATTTTTACAACCTGGAATGCTCATACATTAAAAAATTTTTAACTTTGTGTTATGTCTCACTTAGCCTTCTTTATTTTCTAAGGGCTGGATGACAAAACCTCAGATGTCGACAGTATGCCTTACACTACGCTACTCTATGCCAACGGACCAGGATACAACCGAAACTTTCCAACTGGGCGGGAAAATTTAACAGGAATGAATACAGGTGAGTTAACTTCCGTTCAAAATTTTTAAAAAGCAATTTCGTCTATAAGTATATATAAGTTGAAAATTTAATTGATTAGAATAGTATTTACATTCTTAAGTAAAAAAGGATTGCATTAACTGTATTTTTAAATTTTTGTATTTTCTAAGAATACAAAATATTTTCCGCTATTTCTATTTTTAACAGATTGAATTTATTCTCATTTTGGAAACTCTTGGAACAGTTTATTCGTTCTTTTGCAAAGAATAATTCTGTTTTTTTTTGGGAACAGAAGTATTCCGTTTATTATAAAAGGTTTCGTAAATATTTTAGAAACGTTTATTCTATTCTAAGAAAATTCCATGTTTCAAAGGTTTCGGATACTCTTTCAGAAAAATTCCCTATACTTTATACCAAACTACATTCGATCCTAGACCTTTATTCTAGTAGTTTAGAGCGTATGGTGAGAGCTTCTTGTATTAATTATTTTCCTAGTAAATTTTATTCGCCGTGCTTAAAAAAGATTTATATTTGTTCTTTCTAGAATTATACCATACTTTAAGTGTCAGTGGATAGTTCTATTTGTTATCTAATTTTTCAGATGACCCTCGAAATTTTTCTAAATATTATTGTATCGTTCTAGAAAACATCTCTTTATTCTATTCTTGAAAGATGTAATTTATTTTATATTCTGTAGTTTTACGTCTTCAAAGATATTAAATCTAGTAAAAAAATATAAAACCTTCAAAATAACTAATAAAAATTAAAAACTCAAAGAAATCTCCAATGGCCATTTCATCCATCATCAGGACAGAAGTGTCACAAGGGTTATTATTGCAATCGGTATTTCAAAGCTCTTTTGGCTAAACAATTTTGAAAATCTGGTTTCAAGAACACATGCGTTGTGTCAAAATTCAGGAAATAAACAAATATGCCATTGGTCAATACTGTTGGTAATTTTCACGTCAGTTTGAATTCATGCAAGCAAAAGTAGTCCTATTTCCGAGATCTCTTATCGAGTTAAACTTCAGAGAAGCCTTATACCTGTTTGTTTTTACGTTGTCAAACACACTAATGAATGAAGCTAGTACTTCCCCGTATTTACATGCGGCTTGGAAAGTTAAAAAATTGAGGTGTGGTAACACTATTCTAGAAAAACATATTTTAACTCTCATTTCCTTCTTGTGACTTATGTCCTGATGATAGTGGAAATCTTGTTCCACCACTGTGAAACGGCCATTGACGATCTTTATCTTTATTAATCGGTGTTAGACGTTTCTTTATTTTTTACTAATTATTTGGCTACGGTTTTCATCTGTTTATCTACATATTCAACCTTCTTTTATTTGCGATCCTGCTCTTCGTATTAAACAAAATAGCTTTGTTCCACAAAACAACTATTCTTAAAGTGGCTTTCTTTCGTTCTTGCAGAGGACAAGAATTGTGGCAATATTATTCTAGGATAACATGTTTAAACTCGCGTTTTCTTTCGACTTGCTTATGTCCTGATAATGGTGGTCGTCTTGCTCCATCACCGAAACGGCCATTAATTATGTTTTCTAAGTTTTTAACGTTTATAAGTCTTTGTTTTGAAGAAGGTTTTTCAGTTTTTACTATCAATTAGATCAAGGTTTTCATCTGTTTACATATTCAATCTACACTAAAAATTTCTTTTATATGGGATGGTGTTCTTCGTATTACATAAAATAATGTTCTGAAAGTGGCTTTCTTTCGTCCTTGCAGAGGACAAAAACTACGTGCAGCAGAGCGCAGTTCCACGTCGCTGGGACACCCACGGGGGAGAGGACGTCCCCGTCTACGCTCACGGTCCGATGGCCCATCTCTTCAGGGGTGTCCTGGAACAGACTTACATTCCCCATGCCATGGCCTACGCCGCCTGTATAGGCCCGCAGAGGGACGACTGCGAGAGGCGTAGGCACGCCTTCCACAGGCAAGTCATCGAATGCCCATCACCCCACACCAATACAGCACCTTCCCACCAACAACTTTGCAATACCTACCTCCACTATGTCTGGATTCTGGTAACACTCCTTCTCCACTCCAGAACGTTACTGTAGCAACTGACCTTTTACCAACCCTTGGTGAGGTTAGCCTTAGCAGAAGCGTGTTGTCATACCTCACTGGTATACGCACCAAAGTATCAAGTGAGTGAATACTGGACGATGCATTTCAGCTCTTTCTGTAAGGGACCCAAGTAACCATAGGAAAGATAAAGTCCTCCACAATCTCTAGTGGTAGACAACTGTAATGTAACTTTGGAGGAGACGTTTTTACCTAATCAAAATGTATTTTTGAAGCAAGACAGATGGTTTTTAAAATAAATAAAATGAGTTTATATAGTGGATGGCAAGTCCAAATGACTGACTGATCCGTTACTGTTGTTATCTGATGTTCGATTTTCAAGAAGAATGCTTGTCTGAGCTTGTGAATGAAGAGTGGAATATTTCAAAAGACAATCTAAATTAGGTGTCCTTGAGCAAAGCAACTGTCAATAATTTCTAAAGGTACGTGTTGATGTTGCGGTATTATTTTTAGGTGTTTCGAAATTTGTACACAGGAACATGTTACGGTACTCGATTGTGAAGCAAAATTTTCTATTGCTGAATGTAACACATATTATGGATATTGCAGAGTTCGTTTCTTGGCGTGTGTCGTGATGTTGACAATGTGGAAAAGATTTGGCGAAGGATTGACTTTTCTATAAAGAAAAATGCCGATCCTATTTAGCGCTTCCATAGTGAAAGTTCGTATTAAGAAATGGCAGAAATCACGTTTCATGGACTTGGGCCAAGTTGAATTGAAACGAAGTTGCAAGAAAGACAGAAAGAAACGTAAGATAAAGATGACTAATATAGTTGTATTTGTATTGAATTATGTGAATCTGGGCGTAGTTTCCTGCGCTAATATCAGTGTTATGTGGAGAAAAATCGTTGATGGACATAATATAATGGGGATTTTTCGATTGCATTTACTTATTTTACACGTTCATGAGGAAGAAATATGTCAAAACAGTAAAACTATAATTAATGATTTAATAAATCTAAATACAAAGCATCTTACAATTTTCCTTTGGATAGATGCATTAGATGATGTTCCTATTTGGAAGAAATTGTCATTGCAAATACACATAATGTGTCTTTTTATAGAAGCGTTCAATAATGATCCTTTAGAAGGTTTTTCATGCTTCTTTATAATTATTTTAACTTAAACATACTACGATGTTTCTATTTAAAAGATATGTCTAATAAAGATAAAATAAGTAAAGGTTTTTCATTTTAGATCTATGTTTGTATATAAAGCTGAATTACAGAACACTAAAAAAACTAGTTTATAGCAACCTTAAACATAATAAAATAATTTTCACGTTAAATCTAAATTTTAATGAATATGTTTTTGGCATGTTTCTTTCTGTGTTAAAGAAATGTCTAAAATGAAACTTATGTAAGTAAACATATTTTTTGTTTTAATAGAACTGGATTTGTGAACAAAAAGGACATTGGGTGTTGATAATAGAAGCCTAAAGAACCTCTGAGTATAATGAATTAATAAATAAATTTATTTTTATTTCATTGAATACTTAAAATGGTGGGATATTTTATAGCCTAATATTTCTTCCTTATTGAAAGAACTAATTAGTGAACTGTTTTTCCGAATAATTCTTAAAAAGACTTACATAGTTTAAAATGTATTCCAATTATAATATTTTTACTTGTTCAGGCTAACTTCAGAGTAAATATTGTCAATGTATTTAAATAATTTTAAGTTGTGATTATATTAAATTATTTCTAACTGAAAGCCAATAACTTCTAACAGGTCATTTTGTTTGAGGTATTTAACATCGAATAAAATCTAAATGAACATTTTTTACACCTGTTCTAAACAAAAAAGATGTAGTCCGAGTTCATTAATTTGTATTATGATTGTGATTAGACTGTCATGTGCAATAGCATAACTTTTCTAGTGTGTTTATACACTGATTATTTGAATTTACATTTTAGGAAGAAATTAGGGTTTTGTTTTTTACACTGTCTTCATAGAATCAAATGTTGCACAACGCAAACTGCAACTTTCACTGACAATTCATGAAACCAAAACCTTTTCAAGACGAGAAACACTACATGTTCCCTTCTTGAAAGATTAAATGTGTTCAATTGAACCTTTTCAGGTTATATAAAATTAGTTTAAATTTTGTAACCTTTTCAAGACGGAGAAGTATTTGACAGCCTTCTTGAGAAGTTAAATGTGTTCAATCAAATTTTTTTGGATTTTACAATAGTTTAAATTTTATAACCTTTTCAAGACCGGATAGATATTTACTTTCCTTAAAAGGTTAAATGTGTTCAATTGAACTACTTTCGGTTATTATTTTCTGTAACTAATTAAGTGATAACTAGAATAGACTCGTGATGAATATTCTGCTGCTGTTATTAATCAAACCATTTTACTAAGATATCACTTAAATACTTTTTAAATAGATGGGGTTGCGAATCTCTTTTTACCTTGCTCTTCAATCGGTCTCTCATATATGTATGAGATTTAGTTGTAAATGGAAAACAACAAAAATTCAAAGTGTCAAATATTTTCGTAGCGGCACGCTGGCGTGCTAACATGGACGTGTACTCTGTGATATCGTATGAATTAAATTAGTGTATTTAGTGACAATTTTCAATTACAAGAGTTCCCTGACATATCGATTATAACATTTGGAGCGCGCAAATGTGTGAGTATTTTTTAGAGTTAAATTTAATGATATCTTAGATTTGAGAGAATGTTCTCTATTTTGTTTTTTGACTTATTTTTTAAGGAATTAGAAGCCTGCACTGTTGTAAAAATCCATACTTAATGTTTTCGTTCTTAAAGTCCGCATATATGGAAGTCTGAAACTCAACTGAAGGCAAAATTCTTTAAAGTTGAGACTGATTAGTTATTTCAATTAATTAAAAACGCTAGAGAATTCTTTAAAACATGAAATTATTATTTTCCAAATATATTTCATAATATGGAAAATGCACGTAATTTAAAACATGTTCCATATTTGCGTGCAGTCGAGGTGTTCCTTATTACGTACATATGTGCTTCGATGGAAAAGTTACACTTTTAAAGAAAATAAATTCAACATAAAACTAGAATTGGACACAAATAAACATATTTTACGATAAATCATGAAATATTTTTGAACTTAATTTCTCTTAAATAATTAGATTTTTAAATGACTCTAAGCTATATTTCTAGCACCTAGAAATACAGAAAGGCTTCTGTTTGAAAAACCGATTCTCGACTGCCGCTCAGAACAGAATATGGGTGCCTTCTTGTAACACAGAGGTATTTTGTGCAAATTTCAATTGATTTCGAGTTACCTGTGGATATACTAAGATGTACCCTATTACGTGCACTTTACCTAAATGTCCAACGAACATTTGTATATGTGAATCCGGGGTTGCATTAAAAATGTTGCTTTAATTGTACTCAAGAACCAAAATGGCAAATTCAAACGTCCACATACACGGACCTTCGGAAAAGTGGTTGAATGAAGCCGAGTGATTTTTTAAGATGTTCATTTTTTCATGAAATACATAGAGAGAATTTAGATATTGAGTTGCTATCTATCTTTAAAAATAGTTTGGAAAATAATTTACTTGCGTCAGAAACGTCATTGGATACTTTTGAATACATATGCCTTGAAAAGTGGTAGCTAAGAAGACAGTATCTCCAGTTGTAACAAAGTGCTCATTTAAGTATATAATACTCAACAACATTATAGAAAACAATATTATCTCTCAGCCATATGCTGATTGAGTTCCCTTGTTGTTTTCTAGCTGAATAAGGAATGACATACTTTATACGCTGTTGTTGTTTCTTACCCCTTTTGGTCTAGGTAAGATAGACGAAATTCGCGAGTTCATGCTTTTTCAGAAATTTCAAAAGACGAGCACAGGATTAAAATATAGATACTCTCTTGAACAGTTCTAGACAAACAAAGAGGATAGGTCTGCTCCATATTACATTTCCGATAGGTCGGGAGGGTTTTAATCCTCCTCATGGTTGTCTTGAAGAGGTATCTCGTCATTAGCAAAACTTATCATCTTGATGGACGTGATATCTCGTCAAAAACTTACCAGATCTTGATCTCGTCATCACAAAAAATCGGTAGTATCATTTCTGTGGAGATATCTCGCCATTATCAAAATCGATCCGACCTTGATAGACGAGATATCTCGTCAAATTACTTGGAGGATTAAACTGTGAACTAATAAATTTGATCTCAAATGTCCATTGGTCAGTCTAGAGATGCCAGGTTGCTGACCTCTATAACCGTCGAATTCGAGAGCACCTCAGGGATGCTTTCGTTGCAGCTATGGGTGTGAGGAAATTTCCCAAGATATATTGTTCTGAAGTTTCTTTTGGGAGAAAATTTCGTAATAATAATTGATTGCAATGACCTGAGATATACCCTCCTTTGCCATGCTATCTGCCATTTCATTTCCCCTGAGGTCCACTTGATAAGGGATCCGTCGTAAGTGTATCTCATGGAGCACTACCGTTTATAAGCTGCTTGTAACAACCATCAATACAAAAGGCTCAAACTTGGAAATAATGTCTTCTTTATTAGCACGGCATTATACATTTGAAACTGTTTTGAAATTCAATTCGAATCATTTGTAATAGGCTTAGCATTTAGCTGAATTACTGTCACACCACCTATAACATGACCGCAACTGACACTTTGCCAAGACATCATCTTTATACTTTTTGGAAGATCGTCGAGTTTTTAAAGTACAGAATAAACTTAAATACAAGTTAAAGTTTGGCAAATGGAGCCTGTCTAAGTTAGATGGTTTAAGTTTAACAAATGTTCAATACTTTTTGATCATCTCTTTGAAAAGTGTCGAGTCACAGAGAATAATTGATTTGGAATTTTCTCAAATGCATCCAATCGAAAAATTATTTTGGAAACCATGGTGATGTTACTTGCCTTGTTTCATTGATGACTAATTCATCATTGGTAGCTGAACTCCCTATTTTGAAAATGGACCAGTCTTTTTCTCCTATACACAAATGCGAGGACGGTCACATTATTTGGGGCTGGCAGTAGTTCATGCGAGGAGTGTGAGGATACAAAGTCATCGCAGTTTTTGGGTGTTATTAAAGACCAAGACATGACGGTGAAGAGGCTTTAGTTTCTTAACTGCGTGAACGATTGTATTTTAATAACCAAATATTTCCAAAAATTTCAAAGCTGATTTTAGTGCTGTATTTGTTGATTATTCTTTGCCTTGTTCTAATCTTTTATTTTGAAATAAATTATTGAATCTGTTACGATATGACAGTATCGTCTTTTTGTGTTTTGTTAAAAAAATTGTTTAGTTGCTTTCCTTATGTTAATTTATTTATTATAGGGTGCTTGTAAAAATCTGTTATGTATTTATATGCTCGTTGTTATCTCAAAGTCTTGCAGCAAAAGCATGAGTTAAATGTTTCATTGCGTGTGCTTGTATTTTTCTTCAAATCCGGCAACACTTAAAATAAATGAAAGAAAATAAAAGAAAAATATTTTCTCTAAATACTGATACCAAGAATGGACTTTATAATGTTCATTGACACAGTGAACAATTCTACCTTTAACCGTTAACCTCCTGTTCAAACTTGCTTCGAAGAAAATATTTACTGGGTAAAAGTTACGAACTAAGACAAAACGAAAGCGATCATTATCAATAATCTTCTAATCATGTGTATTGAAGCAAACTAAAAACAGTATAAAATATAAATTGTCTAGAACTTTTCTGCCGAACGACTAATATCTAAAATAAAGCAAATGTTTTCAGACGAGGATATAGAAATAATTGCAGTACAAAAATATCAATACAAAATACAGTAATCATGCAACAATTAATTTGAATATAAAACGAATCGATAGATGCAATTAATACTGTATTCAATTCATTTCAATGAAGCAGCAACGAAATGGGACAGTTGGTTAAATACATAATTTGATTCTAAAAACTAAAACAATCTTCTTGTTCAATAGAAAATGTTTTCTTTTATATTATTAATTATTTATATAATTTTACTCCCTTTTTATATCAAGAATAATTTTTTTGTTAAGCAATATGCCGTTAACTTTATAATTCTGGTATTTTTTCAGTTGAATGATTGATTGTTCAAAGACAAGTAACATAGTTTATTTGAATGAAAAATGCATTGCTTTTATATTGAAAATTTTATGTCACTACTCGTAGAATAACAGTTCCGTAGTAGACTGGAAAATAAATTATCGTATTTTATTGTAATAAGTGTACATGTTGTAAGAATTTGTAATAAAAAGGTAAAAAAATTGTGTTTTATATTTTATTATTATTTGAAATGAAGCATATATTGAAGATTATAGCTACGCTGGTAAGAATTTATTTAAATGAAAAAATGAAGTATGAAGAAAGGGTTATGAATTATCTTCTTTTCTAAAAAATAAATTCAAGGTTAAGTTAAAGCAATCAGTAAACAATCAGGAATTTTTAAAGTTTTTGTATTCTCTACGGCATAAGAAAAGTTTCTTTTTATTCGATCCTAAATGCATTTTGCTGATAACAAAATATTAAACTTATGATCAATTAGAGTAAATTTAAAAAACAGTAACACTTTAATCTAAAAAACTAATAATTTGTGTAATTCAAGTATTCCTATTAAGTGGCATTTCGTAGAAATGTTCTTAATCAACTCATTAGAGATTTGAGAAAAAATAATTTCTTAATTAAAAACTTTTAATGTGCTATATTCAAGAGAGTTCATAATCTATCAGTTCATTCAATTTTTGTACACAAACTTAAAAAGTTAAGATGAAAGGGCTATAAACAATGGCATCATGAAAACATATTAATTAAAAAAATTTTATTATGCATATTTATAACACATATAGTAAGTACATATGCTGAGGCCTAATATTTGAAAATAAAGCTCCAATGAAAAGAACAAGATTAACCTCGAACAAAATTAATTACTTTCTGTACTAATACCCTACATTTTATACGTCGTTGCCAAAATTATTGAGACTGAAATTATTATAAAAATTATTCTCAATTCTTTATTACTTATTTTGTTTTTCATGTGGCTCAAAATTAATATCATAAAAATTATAAGTTTATGAAAATGAAAATTGATATATTTCAATTAAAAGTATAAAGTGTTTGGGAGAAAGAAATGTAGTGTGTGTAAGAATTGGAAAACCTTCAAATAACGATTTAAAAACTTCGTCAATGCAAAAGATTGTCATTTCGGTAGAGCAAGACGTCCACCATCATCAGAACAGAAGTAGGTCACAAGAAAAACTCGAGTTTAAATAATGTTGTTCTAAAATAGTGTTACCACAACTCACTTTTTTAACTAAGGCTTAAACTTTATACTAGTCACATTTCTTCTTGTCGCTTCTGCCCTGACCTTGTTCCACCAAAATGGCCATTGACGAAGTCTCAAAATCGTTATTAGTCATTGTTTAAAGGTTTTACAACTTTTACTATCAGTTTTGATTAAGGTTTTCATCTCTTTACACCTCCTATTGGTTGTCTCGACGAGGTATCTCGTCATTAGCAGAAAACTGACCAGATCCTGATGGACGAGATATCTCTTCTTGAGAATAAAACTGATCAGATCTTGATCATAAAGAACGGCAATATCTTGATGACGAGATATCTTGTCATAATCAAAATTGGTCAGATCTTGATGTACAAGATTCTCGACCAACCCACTTGGAAAGTTTAAAAAGAAGGGCACTTCGAATAAAATTATGGAATTTTAGTTTGTGCTTTATCAATGAAAATTTCAATGTTCGAAAAAAAGATGCATTCATCTTTATCAATTGCAGAACAGCTTTTAGTAAAAAAAATCGGATTTAAACTGAACATTCGATCTCAAAAATGTCGACTCTCGAATGTTTCGTGCAAATTACTAAAACAAGACAAAAATTAAACTCGCTTGAAAAACGACTGTGGGTACAGATTGTTCGGAGCGGAGGGCAATTTCTTATATTATAACGAGAAACTAATAATAGAGAGAGAAGAACGTAACATCCAAACAATTAACAAAACGCAGAAGGCGACCGGGGATGTAAAAAAAGAACAGACGAACCCCAATCGCATTAAAATAACATTAAAGATCTGGTACTCCTTATTAAAGATCGGGCCCTAATAATAGAGCAACTTATTTCGCAAACATAATTTTTTTCGTTTCCTTCTCCTCTGCTGCCATCAAAAATGTCTGGCCGTGTTATTCTATTTGCAGTTGTTTCATTCTTTTTCAGTTTTAGCGCTTTTGTTTTTAAGATGGTGGGACTCCGTTCTGAAATTAATCATTTTACAGATGCGGTCGACAAGAATAGAAAAATTTTCGTACACTGTTCTCTAATGATGCAAGAGTGTTTGGCAAGCCTCAAAAGATACTTATTTTTTTTACCGAGTTGTCGTTTGCTTTTAGAAGCATCGCTTTCTCCCTCTTGCGTTAGGGAAAGTATCAGGAATAAAAAAATGGCGGCGTTTTCCATGGAGGATATAGCAATAGAACAAAATGCATTTTGGTCTAAATCCCTTTGAAATAATATTTTTAATTTGAATGAGAGTGGTTTGATGATATTTATCTTATTGAGTTTGGGTTGAATAGTAACCGCTATATTATGCTTAAAAAACAAAATTCAATTAACTATAGAGCTTGGAGTTCTATTTTACAAAGCATTTAATTCTGTAGAATTTCTGAGCAAATTATGATTAAAATATGCATATTTTTAAATTGAATATTTGGATTTCGGATAAAAGTTTGCGATTCATTAAATTGCATTTAGATGGAATTATATACTAGTTGGTTCATTCAACGTTGCTTGCGTTCAATAAGTTATTACTTACAAATTCTGAGCACTTTTTTCAGGGGTAAATTGGATTTGAAAACCTCTAGTTTCACGTTAATTTATATTTTCTTTAAAATATTTCTTTTCAAATATGCGAAGTGGAAGTTATGAAAGCTATTGAGTAAAGTTTCGTTGGAATTTCTGTTTTAGAATAAAGTTGATTTCAAAACAAAGCATGATTTTTGTAAGCTAAATTAATTTAAGGTTTGCCATCTGTACATATCAGCAAAAAATTATTTAATGAAGACTCATTGGTTAAGGGCTAAAGGAAATCCTATTTAAACAACATTGAATCGCACACTCATTCCTTAAAATTATGAAGAAACTTAAATAATTTTGGAGTTACAGTGAAGCCTTTAAAATTCGGCAACTTTTCCAGGTATTTCATTTAAAAAAGGTACTGGTTACATTTAAAATTGCACTTTTATTTTCAAGATTTTGCATTTTCTGTGGTGAAAAAATATTCCTTTCAACATACTTTGCTTTTTTCATTCCGTTGTATATAATATCTCCCAATTGTATTTTACAACTTTACAGGATTCAAGACAAATTGATAAAATAGAGACTAAAATATTTGAAGTCTTAGAAATTAGCAGATGTTTAGTAAATCGTAAGAGAACACTAAAATTAAATATGTACATATCTACTAGACCCTCCTAGAGGTTGTTTCGAAGAAGGTATCTCGTCATTAGAAGAAAACTGACCAGATCTTGATCTCGTCATCAGAAAAAAATCGGTAATATCTTGACAACGAGATACATCACCATAAGTAAAACAGACCAGTAACTTTTGAAGGATCAAATCGTTTTAAATTTGTCAGCAACTTTTGTATTACTGCGTTATTTTTGTGATTCGTAAAATATTAATAAGTGTTTAATTTCAATTTCAGAACGCTTTTATTTATTTATTTATATTTACAAGACGTGCACGAGCAAATTTTAAGAAATGTGACTTGTTATGAGTAAGGACGTGCCCTGCATAACATTTTCGGATAGCTTCAAAAATACGGAATTTTCAGAAATCTGGCACATATACGGTCCCTTGAGCAATTGTGATTACACAGATTAGCTTTTCTCTGGAATGGATACAAGGAAAAATATAAATTGCAATAAAACTACAAACTATTCTCCAAATTGTTCTTATCTAAATTTTGCTAGTATTTGAATTAAACATTTCCTCATTAAAACAAAATTTCGAAGGAGAACCAATCTCCTCCCGGTTTTTCTATTCCCATCAAAAGACCGTAACGCTGAATAAACGTTACAGTTGATTCTCCTAGTGGTTGTCTCAACGAGGTACTTCGTCATAAACAAAACTGACCAGATCTTGATAGACGAGATTCCTCGTCATTAGAAGAAAAGTGACCAGATTTTGATCTCGTCATCCCAAAGAATCAGCAATATCTTGATGACGAGATATCTCGTCATTAGCAAACTGAAAACAGTCAACAAATACTTAACCACAGAAGCGGTTTCGACGAAATATCTCGTTCATCAATATCCAACCTATTTTGCTAATGACGAGATATATCTCGTCATTAGCAAATCGTCGTCCTAGCACGGACAGATATCAAGATGCACTCATGTCCAAACGTTAAGCATAATTCATAAAATGCAAAAAAATCGGAGTAAATATGGATACATTGGTTCAAAATCACTTGTGGAGAATCGTGGGACGAAGGTAGAACATTGAAAAACAGTTCAGTCCACGTCGATATGAGCAAAGCACCGGCGCACGTCGGAACGAGTATAAAACGGCCTTGAGCGGCATGACCAGTTTAGACAGAAATTTTGCAATTGCTGCGGTACGGAACGTTGTTAACAATCAGTAAGGACGAAAGATGTCACAAAGATGCCAACTGGACATGTTCGTGAAGGGACGAATTATTGGAATGCTGGAATACGGTCGATCCCAAACCGAGGCGTCTCGAATTCTGAATGTGCCTTAGTGTGTGATCTCCAGACTGTGGCAGAGGTTTCAAACCATTGATGATGTTACCCGACGACAAGTACCGGGTCGACCAAGGATAACAACTGCTCGGAAAGACCAATATTTGGCGATAACTGCGCGATGTCATAGGAACCGTTCTGCCAGCCAACTGGGTTCAGTCCTGACAGCCGCCACAGGAGTTATAGTTTCGAGACAAACTATTTACAGAAGACTCACACGTTGGTCTCTATGCCAGACAACCAGCAGTTTGCATCCCCCTGACGTCTGCACAGAAACGTGCGCATCTACAGTGGAGTTTGGAACATCGGCAGTGGAGTCGACAACAGTGGGGCAATGTCATATTCAGTGACGAGTCCAGATTTAGTTTGCAAACTGATTCTCGTCGTACCACTATCTGGAGAGAACGTGTAACGCATTTTCACCCGAGAAACATCACAAAAAGACATCCTTTTCCTTCAGGGGGTATCATGGTCTGGGCAGGCATCATGCTGGACGGCCGCACAGACCTCCACATCTTTAACACGGGGTCTGTTACCGGTCAAAGATACAGAGATGAAGTCCTTGAGCATACCGTTCGCCTGTTTCGAGGTACTGTCGGTCCTGGTTTCATATTCATGGATGATAACGCGCCTCCTCACCGTGGAACCCTGTTCGATTTCCTTCAAAGTGAAGATATCCACCGCGTGCAGTGGCCTGCCAACTCTCCTGATCTGAATCCTATAGAGCATGTGTGGGATATGCTCGGGAGACATATTGCAGCCCTCCGCCACCCACCAAGCTCCGTTCTGGAGTTGAAAACTGCCCTCCGTGAGTCTTGGAACACTTTCAGCACACATCTCACCCATACCCTCATCGAAAGTATGGGAAATCGTGCAGCATGCGTAGCTACAAGACATTCCCACACCGTATTAAACTTCAGCATCACTTCGTTTTAATTATTCTGTTTCACTAAAGTTGATTCTCGTATTGTGAGCCTTTCTTTCAACCCTTTTCTTTGGATAATAAAAGTCATTATTATCCTTGTTTTGCATTGTTTTCTTCTATAACCCTATTATACCCGCATACCGCGTTTCCTTCCATTCCGATATAGATTTTCTGAAATATCCCCATAAACAGTAATTATACTTAACTTTTGGACATGAGTGTATATTGGATGGTTAAGTATTTGTTGACTGTTAGATATATCTAAGATCTATATCTAAGTTCAATCTGAACTAAGAGATATATCTAAGTTCATGTTACCCGTGTGATAAACGAAACTTCGATTTACTCTGCTTAATTTTTCTTAGGATTATTTATGATTGTTTTGCAACACCGTAAAGAGCTCGAGCATTCCTGTGAGTCCTTCATCTGAATACATCCTTGGTCACTCATGTCTAGTTGAATATACAAGAGATATTTTTCGTCTTGTTCAATGCCTATGCATTCAGACAGCCACCTAACACGCATACAGGTACAAATTCAGAAAATAATTTCTGAGGGTGGTCCAATAGTCTCCCGGTTTTCCATTAAAACCAAAAAGGTTGGTTGGGTTTTATGGCACAATGATCCATATTTGACCATATAAAACAGACAAGTAATGGACATGCACACACAAGGAAAGTTTTACTAACACAGAAGGAAGAAATACACCCAAGAAGAAATCGATTCTATGCCGCTTACAACTTACGGGTTGCTAGCGTAGAGATCAAATCCACAAAGCCACGGCGGCCCCTAAAGCCAAAAGGCCTTAATACCAAATTAATATTGCGTTCAATAATTTTTGACTATTTTCGGACATATTTAAGTGCATTTTAAGAGTATAATAAACGAGATCATTATTTATGCTGATTAAATTAGCTTCAGAGAGTATTTTTGATTACTTTTAACATTTAAATTATTTCAGGCTTGATTAACATAGACCCTTCCTTTGAATACGTGTTTGGTCACACATGTCTAGGAGTACAAACACGTGATTTCACTCGTCTTGTCCAATCCTTTCCCATTCAGAGTTACCAAGCACAGATAGATTCTGAGCTTCCTTCAGCGGCTGAATGAAAAATGAGAATTTTGATTGCAAGCACATTTGACCATATTCATGCCTGTCCACTATTTTTCTACTTATGGATTTAACAAAACTTCGATTTACCTCAATTAAATTAACTTCAGAAAATTTATTTTGTAACATTTCCAAATCTGGTGTAAGTGTGTGAAGGTTGTTAAATTAATTGATAAGCCCATAATTTCATATTTAATTTATTTACAATTTAAGGAACTTCATTGTTAGGCGAACCTGCTACCTGTCAACATCTGCCATTTCCATACTTGATCTCATTCGAAGCAAGAACTTCACGATTAATACAAAATAGATATGCGCAGAAGCATGCGCATATCTATTTTGTATTAATCGTTGCATTCTAGATGCGATGTTCTGATTCACCACAACATCAAGAACATTTTGTTTGGGGGTGCTCCTAAATTTCGCATAGATGAATTCTTTGCTTGCCGTATCAATTGATCAAATTCTTTTTAAACTAGTAAGTATTTTGTTATATTTTAATATTTTCGAATCTGTCCACGATTTTGCAATAATGGGCTCAACAAAACCACTGCGATTAGAATCAATTAAGCCAACTTTAGCCGATCTGGAAAGTATTTGCTGGTATGTGCGAGTTGTTTTGTAACAGCTGCTTGAATAGATGGAACTGTATGCATGACGCTGTCCTTTTAGAGTCCGCTTCATCCTGGGAAACAGGAGGTAATCACGATATATCAGGGGATGTGGTCGATGGCCACAAAATTTTCTGATAGTGGGTCAGAAATTGTTGGACCGGCAAAGCTGTATGTGGTCTCGCATTATCATGGAGCATGAACCACTTCCCAGTTGGTCATAATTGTAGACGATGGTGATGAATATTGTATCGTTAACGTTCTAACAGTGGATTACAGAAATCCTGTTTTATTGATTCACCCCACGAGTACAAATTCTTTATTTTTCCAATCAAAAAAGAATACGAGCAACGTTTTTGTCCGTAATGGCAGCATGCAGGCTTTCTTGGATGGTGGCGATTGGGTATCTATCCACTCAGCACTTTCCTGCTTCGTTTGTGGATCGAACTGCAGGTACCGTCTACAACAATAATTCTTTTACAGAAATAAGGATCCTGATTTGAATTTTGCAGTAAATCCAAAGAGATCGATGAACGTGTCTGCTTCAACCGACATTTGAACGATGATTCGGCGATCCAGCTGTAAGTGGCTGCGAACTTACTGAATCTTTTCCTCTGTGAGAGCTGTCCACGGAAGTATACTTCAGTCATTTTCTTGAATGAACTGGACGTCACGGAAACGTTCATACCACTCAGAAACCCGACTGAGGGATAATACTGCATCCCCATAAGCTTCTTTAAACATGTGATACGTTTCTGTTGCTGTTTTACCCAGTTCAAACAAAAAACTATATTGCCTCTCTGTGGTTCTATAGCGACTGGACACAAAAGCGCGTGCTATCACTTTCGTAATTCCCCTGTACTGCTTCTCAGAAATGTTAAACAGTGGTTTGTGGCTGCTCGCTTATTGTACAGTGATCTCTGCTTCCGAAAGCACACATATAAATTTCATGACGCAACTTTTGCACGCTATTACGTTAATCGTGGAACTTTTTGGACATAGGTTGTATTTAAATACATACGTCTGATTCAATTTGTAACTGGTCATGGAACATATTCCATCCATCAGCACTGCTTCCAATTTAAAACTTTGTACTTGTGGTGAAGAGGGAATTCCACCCCTTCGTGAGGTTGCCTGTCTCATATAAGTTCTCTACTTGAGACCAACTTTAATCATATCTTCAGGAGATTTAAAATTTCTATTACATCATAAAGGTTCAAAGGAAGCATTGAAAGAATAATCGATATTATCTCATCAGTAGGAATGGACTTCATCAACCAACATAGAAATGGGTAGAAGTACATACTAAAAATACAGGATAATTGCATGAATTTATCTGACTGGTGCATTCCTCATTGAATGTGGCATTCAGTTCACGCAGTCTCGTTCGTCTGATAGCACTGACGATTCTGCTCAGACGTCGCTGGTTTCGATCATTCAGCAGACGTGGCCAGACACTGCACTGTCCCTTGTGAAAGGTAATGCCTTTAATGATGTATTCTCGATACACCCTTGGACACTGTGGAGCGAGGAATCTTAAAAGTCTCAACAACTTTCGAAATGCTTGAATTATTCCACGTTCAAACTCGGTTAATTCCCGTTGGGTAGCCATTATCACGCTATTAAATGTTTTACAAGACATTCAAGTTCAACAGACAACACTGATAATCTTTTTACCCTTTTAAGGCGATGCGAGCGCCACTTGTAAATTTGCACACTGCTATTCCATGACTTTTAGCACTTCAGTGTATTAATCATTCATTAGCAGTAGTCGTAATCTGTAGAATAGTACTTTTTTCTGAGTTTCGTATAAGTTGTTTTGTGTTGCTATGTCCATATTATCCGAGTTTCAGGTTATTCGAGGTGGCCTTGGTCTACATTACCTCAAATAATCAAGGTTCCATTGTACACCAATTATTTAGGGACAACGAATGTATTCTATAATACAATTTTCCTTTTTGTGTTCGCCTCAACCCTCAAAACTCCAATGTTTGGAAAGGTAGCAAATTTCGAATGAACGCCGTTCTTTGTCCCAGAACAAGCTGAGGTGTACACTTTACCCCTTGTCTGACAATGCACCTCGCTAATTTTTCCCACTCCAAAGTCAAAGTCCTCGGTCCGTTAATCAAAACGGTGTTTTTCTTCTGCGCTGGGTCTTTTTTACATAATAAAGCGACGCAGAAGAAAAGGCAAGTGGCCAGGAATTTCATTTGGTACTCGAAGCCTGTAGGAGGGGGAGCGGGCCTCTGTCAGTTGAGTTTTTTCATTTCGTGTTATGCCTCTCCTCTTTCTTTGGGACAAGCGTATCCCCTTCTGCTGTCTTCCAAAATAACCTTCAACCGCTCGGGATCTTTTCATTGATGCGAATATGCGTTTGCTTTTCATGAATTGCTTGTAAAGGTGCACGGCCCTTACTGCTCTTGTCTTGCGAAGAGTGTGAGTTTTAATTTAAAACATTTACTGTATGTAGCACGAACCTTCCAGCTCTTGTTTCATGAAGTGTACATTTTAATATTTATTTAAACTGGAAAGTTGACAGGGGTTTGCAAGAACTTGGAGAAGTATCATGAACCCAAATCATTCTTTTAACTGCTAGTCCGTTAAATATGGGACATTTCCCAAACAACGAATATTTATTTAAGAAGTTCGGTGTTTCTTGTTCTAGTCTTTATTATGTTTACTATATATAGCTAGGAAAGGTCGTGCTACATATAGTAACACGGCCCTTCCAGATCTTGTCTTATGAAGTGGGCCTTTTAATTTATTTAAACATGGGAAGTTAACAGTAGATTTGCAACTCGAAGAAATATCATGAACCCAGATCTTTATTTAACACTGATAGTCCGTTAAATGTGGGACATTTTTCTCAAACAAAGGATATTAGTTTAATAAGTTCTACGCTTCTTGTTCTAGTCTTTATTATGTTTACTGTTTGTAGCCAGAAAGGGTCGTGCTACTGTATGTAGTACGGCCCTTCCAGCTCTTATCTTATGAAGATTGTGGATTTTAATTTATTTAAACAGTGTAAAGTTGACTGTAGGTTTGCAATAACTTGGAGAAGTATCATGAACCCAAATAATTCTTTAACGGTTACTGTATATAACCAGGAAGGGTTGTGCTACTTTATGTAGCTAGTATGTTAAATGTGGGACATTTCAAGTAACGAATATTTATTTAACAAATTCGGTGTTTCGTGTTCTAGTATTTTAGTAGTGACCCAAAATTAGAAATCCAATTTTGATGCCAAATTAAGATTTTATTGCATTAAAAAAAAATCTTTTTGTCATTTTTGTTTACCAGGCTATAAACTTAAAAAAGGGGATTTCATTCTTCACGCTCAAGCGCTACCCCTAACTCACTCTACATACTCCGCTACACTGCATACTCCCACTACCCACTATATTTTAGATACTAATATAAACCCTCTATCCAACAAAGTTTAAATCAATAGATTATCATTTATAGTTTACGAGATATAACCTAGACAAATCTGGCCATTTCTTTGATTGAAAGTTTTCGTAGACCTCATATACTGGATCAAATTTAAAGACGTATTCACGTCAAAAAGGGTTATTGTGAGAGTATAAAAAGTGATACATATCGATTGATCTTACTCGAATAACTGTACAATGATTGTTCCATAAACACTTATAAACATGATAAATTACAATAAATGACAATCAAAAATTGCTTCTGGAAGTTTACATCTTATTTTTTGTATCACTCTTACTGTTGGTGGATTGATACGACACTTAGATATGACTAGATAATATAGATCAACTGTGTTCCAGCTATGGTTCATGTACAGCCAATAGTGCATGATATAGTATCTAATGATACACAATGAAATGTATTCAACACTAAAATTTTGCCACTAAGTTATAATCTCTTGCCTAATAATTTTGCATAATTTTGCAAAATTTAAACATATCAGAAATGACTGCATTTTTCTTTCACTTTTAACTTTGTCCCTAATTCAAATCACTTCACTAATCCCTATTTTCCTCTAAAGTTACTCAAAATATATAAATCTTTGGTGCAACAAATGTCGTTAGGACAGGAATAAAATATTGTCAACAGTATTATTCATTTCTATAAAATTACACACATGCACCAAGTGATAGTCTTAATATCCTAGTTATTTATATTACATAAGATAATTTAAACATACAAGTAGTATTTTAAGAAAGTTGCTGGTAGACACTGATGGTAGCTAATTATTATAAATAATGTCTTGCACAAGATAAATATTATACTTGGCTGTAATAATTTAGAAAGTAAATACTATAGTTAACTTCTGAATTGCCTTGAAACAAGATGCAGCATTAAGATGACCCATGCAGGGTATAATGCAGGAACCGTATCGCAAATAAATGATGTATTAGTTTCTAGAATAATTAATATTTTACAAACTAAACTTTTCCTAATTAACTGTTTAGAATATACAAATTTTAAATCCATATAACTTAAAACTTGTTATTGATTTTTAGAATATTAAATTATCGGCTCAATCTATTCCTATATTCCTATATATATAATTGATGACATTCTATACAAACCAAACCATAACGTTTCCTATTATTAACTATTAGTTTCCTAGTATTAACTATTTGAAAAAATAGTTCTCGTCGGGATGAGGTCCTCCCTTAACTTCAGGGCTTAACTACAGCCAGTTTTCAACAGTACAATTCGCGACCGCAGAATGTACAATAAGTTTCACTTCTTCCATGGCCCTCTCATTCACCAGATCTGTCGCCCATCGAACTTGTTTGGCCGATGATCGCTCATCGACTTGAACACTTCGGTTACGCCAGATGAACTTAAAAAAAACAGTAGCATGGACTGACATACACCCAAAACATCCAAAGCCTCTTTCTTTAAATGCCGAGATGCGTAACAGCAGTTATTATTGCCCATGGCTGCTATTCAAAATACTAATGTCTTCGCCCTCTGCACTTCGAACGGAGCTATAATTTCAATCATTTCACCCTTGTTCCTCATGTTATTTGTATGATAAATATGACTTCGGTACATCTTGTTCTTCAAGGTGTTGCATTTTCGATGGTCAGCAGTGTAGTTTTTATAAATACAAAGCATGCAATATATTTCTTTGAGATGACTTATTTATCTATGCTTATAAATTTTTCAGA
Source organism: Meta bourneti (assembly GCA_933210815.1). Lineage (NCBI taxonomy): Eukaryota > Metazoa > Arthropoda > Arachnida > Araneae > Tetragnathidae > Meta > Meta bourneti. The sequence goes on along the minus strand of OW119928.1, from coordinate 31,023,972 downwards.
ATATTTTCAACATTTAAAGACGTAAAAAAGGACCATTTAAAGACATAGAGATATTAGAATATAAATATAAATTTCTCAAAATGCTAATTTTCAAAAATATCAATTTTCGATTATGAAATTTAAAAAAAGAAAATGGAAATTTGAAATGTAGGAGAAATTTTAAAAATATTTTATGACCTTCAAATTGGAATTTCACACCAAAATGTTGCCCTAAAATGTTCCATTCCATTTCAATTCTCAAATAACATCCCTGTTCCAAAGACTTATTTTATATTTACAAACATCATCCCGGTTCGTGAAAACTGTTTAATGTTCAATCAATCTTTTTGCAGAGTTAAATTTTACCCTATGTTTAGCTCTTTTTCATAACTTATTAGTCCTTTAAAGAAAATACTATTTTAGCTTTTAATATGTAATTATGTCGTTTATCACTTTTCAAGTAAAAGCTTCGTTTCTTATTGATCAAATAAATTTATCTGCTGCAATTAATCAACTAAGTATTTTTAAACAGCATCTTTTGCATCATGAATGAAATGTTTTTAATGCTTTCGTTTAAGCAACAAAACTAGTTTTCTGTCCAATTTACTTTCCCGTTTGCTTTATCGATCTCCAAGATTCGTTTCATTTTTAGCCTATTTGTATTTACTAAGAATTAGCGTGAAGAATATTTCAAAAGATCAAAGCTCAAATTACAAGAACACAGAAATCAGATTCAATGAGGGGATTCGGAAAACACAGATTGGTGTTTAACCCTCTGAGGGACTCACACGCCATGATTCCACTTTAAAACCTGAAGTTAGTTCCAGTTTTTCCCTGCTTGAATTCTAATCAGTTCTGACTTTCTTGACCAATAGAATCTTTTCAAAGGATTCTATTCTAAGGAGAGGACCAACAGACTATTTTCAAAGGATTAACTTCCAAGGAAAAGAGCAAAATAATCTTTCCAATGGATTCACTTCCAATCAAAGGAGCAAAATAATCTTTCCAATGGATTCACTTCCAATCAAAGGAGCAATAGAATTTTCCCAAAGGATTTACTTCCAAGGAAAGGAGCAATAGAATTTATTCAACGAATTATGTTCTAAGGAAGGGAGCAATAAAACATTTTCCAAGGATTCACTTCCAAGGAAAGGAGTCATCATTATCCCAAAGGATTCACTTCCAAGGAGCAATAGAAACTTTACAACGAATTATATTCTAGGTAAAGGAGCAATAGAATTTTTTCAAATGATTCCCTGCCAAGGAAATGATCAGTATAATTTTTTCAACGAATCCACTTCCAAGATAAAGAGCAAAAGAATCTTTCCAAAGGATTCACTTCCAAGAAAGGAGCAATAGATACTTTTCAATGAATTATATTCTAAGGAAAGGAGCAATATAATTTTCCAAACAATTTACTTCCAAGGAAAGAAACAATAGAATCTTTCGAAAGGATTCATTTCCAAGAAAAAGACCAATAGAATATTTGTAAAGGTTGAAAGAAACCATTTTCACACAATAGATGCAGTTATATAGTCATTAAGCGTGTTGTAGGGCAAAAGCAATACATTACACAGAAATCTTGTGAATCTCATAGTGTTAATGGTATAATCAGAAATCTCGCCTGAAATATAAAATGAATTGTAAAAATTTTCTCTGTACATAAATAAATTTCCTGAACAAACCCTTCAACGGCGACTACATTAACTAATCGATCTTATTTTTGGCTGTGAAACTATACGCAAGTCAGTCAACTCGTATCTGTAATTGAAAAAATCGCACAAAGAATGTTTATGATTCTGTCGTCTTTGTTTCAAAAGGGCCCATTGCCAATTTTTCACTACTACTTATTCCTCAGAACTAATGTTATTTTAGTGGCTTTTTTGCATTAACTAATACAACAGTCATCTTTTGCGTTTACCGAAGCAAACAGCTAAAAACAAGTCCAAACAATTGATGTTTATATTGCTCTTTTAAGAACTACCCTGCCCTCGTCGCTTTGTTTGGGTTTCTCATAACAATTGCTTTCTCCATTTCTTAATTGCAGCAAACACGCAATAAATCATCAGAAACTTATTCACAGTGTTGAGAAAAGTATATGAAACAGCTCATCCCACAAATAATGCCATGCTTAAATTGCCAAATATGTAAATGCATATTAATGTATGAGGTTTTAACCGAATTGCCTTATATTTAAAATTCGTCCATTAGTAATCCCATACGAGAGAAGTGAATATTTAGTATGCGATAACTCCATTGAAAATTTCATATCAGTAATATACAGGGAGCTTCCAAACTTCCTGTATACAAATTTTAAAGAGAGGTAAGGAACACAAAATTAAGCCGTATTCACATAGTACACGAAAGTACAAAAATGAAAGACAGCAAGTATGTGAACATCTTTACTAGCCTTAATTTTACAGTTTGATAGTAGTTGGTGGTACACTAAGGTGACAACATAGACGTGAAATATATATCATTGGTATGAAAGGAGCTTCGAATAGTGTGACCTCCGATCTACTCACGAATCACATCAATACCACTACATCTACCCATGAATCATCAAATGGAATGTTCTAGTGAGTGACCACAAAGTTCCTGCTCATAAGTGAATTTTAGCGTCCATCCTCAATTTGATACATAAAAATAGTCAACTACTTCGGTGATTTAGGTGGGTGAAGATCAAACTAGGAAACCATTAGTACTTCTTGGAAACAAAGATATTATTGCACTTCAATTCGAAGCTTGCAGAACTACTTTAAACGTTTAAACGTTAAAACAGTTTTAAGCATTTATACAACAGGTTTTGTTTGGATCAAGTTTCGAGCTCACAACCCTCAGGTTACTAATCCGCTACTCTTCCAACCGGGCTATCGCGGCCCGAACTTTCTTGGAGATCATCGTTTAATCGTGGTGGACAGCTTTCATGTGGAACACAAACCGTCATGCTACAATTGGGTCTACGCATATGAGAGGAAAAATTCCAGCGAATTTCAAAAGTACTTTTGACTTCGCTAGCCCTTCAAGTTTAAGAAAGCAAACATTTATCCAATCGATAATTGTACACAGCATCCGAATAAACTTCCGATTCCAGAAGCTTTAGTAATTGAAAAATGACTAGAATATCTGCTGTGCTTTTAATATTTTCAAAGCATAATTCTTCGTTTCTTGTTTTCGCCCCAGTGATAGTGTTAATTCATCAGAACGACATGATTTAAGAGATTCGCTTAATGGAAAGTGCGATTTTTCCCTCAGGAAGTATATACGCTTCTATCGCAATTGCGAAACGCATTTAAGTTGCCCGAACACATTCTCTAAAAGACGGCGATCGATTTGTTAGACATATTAAAAGGAGAAAAGAAAGTCACGCAAGGTAAGATGCAATCTTCGAATCTTTTAACTCAGACGTCTGGAAGGTAATAGAACATAATAGGTGAGAAATAGTATTCTTGGCAGGAGTACAATGCTCTAAAGATGGAGTGTCTGTGGAACGAGTGTGAAAAGAAAAATTGTCGAGAAATGGTACTCAAGTTACAGTCCAAGTTATCACTCATACAATACTTTAACGGAAATCCATCAGTTTCATGATTCCCAATTTTTCAGACAGGAATAAATTACTATTAATGAAACGTATTCTACTCTATGGTAGTGATTCTTGTTCTTTGACTTGATGCTCGAAATTGAGTAGACAGAAGATATTCCGATAGGTCACCAGTCTGTTCCTTGCTGGATACCTTTATTTCGCGAATTGTTTAGAGTAGAACGTGTGTCTGTTACAGAGGTATGTATTTCATCTTCCATGAGCACCTATATATGAGGAACGAGAATATTCTTTATATTTTCTAATACATAAGACAACTGAAGACAGAACAAAAATAGACAATAAAATAAGAAAATGTCAAAAGCATAATCTATAAATCCATTAGGTGCCTCGCTTTCCAGTACCTTTCCAACTGCGAAGTTGACACAGCTTGTCCGTCTTTGGACCTTGCTTCATAAAATCCAAATCAACCAAACAACTACAACAAAGTAGAGTGGAGAGCAGGATAGCAAGTAGGGTGGGTCCCGTCTATCTTCAGTAGATAGCGGAACTTGCAGAAGGAGTCAATATCCATTCTAATATGGCCCCTCGGGAACACATATTTAGATGTGTATGGGCTTCACTCACCCAAAGTACTCTAGTATCTATTCTTTTCTCATGGGGTTTACAAGTTCTGGGATACAGGGAGTCGCGATCCCGAGGTGCTCAAACGATATTTCTCTACTTTCTCTTCTCCCTCCTAGTTTCATTCCGTTTTACAATTCATTGCTTGACGTCGTCTATCTTGCGTTTGGCCAAATATGGTCCTTGCGCCATAAAACACGAAATCAAACAAATCAAGTTAATATGGTGTTCAGATAGGACGTCGTGAACTGTGATAAAACGAAATTGTGTAACATCTCTTTGTCTTGGCCACATCGGGATCTCAGAAATGCTAATGCTAATTCACCATGGCCAAAATTTGTAGATCACTTAGCCTGAAATTTGGGCTACCAAGGAACACCAAGGGGAGATAGAACAACGCTGCACCCCAGTAACAAGAAAAAAGTACATGAATACAAATATGGATCCTCACGCATCCATATCATTCTTCGATAATCCAAGAAATGACAATCGTCAAATGTATTCATACACTTCACTAAATGCGCTTAAAACATAGAAACGTCTTTGCAACGTACAACTCTTATCTACTTAAGATGTAGAACGAATCCCTCAGCAGCACCACACACGCAGACTCAAACATACGTTTTGTATGCTTATAATTAAAATTGAGTAAGTGGGCCTATTTTCAAAAATATCAAATTGTCTCGTCAATCTTTCCAGAATGAATTCTTACATGGTTATACTAAAAGAAAAGAAACACAGGAAAAGTAATTCATTGTAAAACTACCGCATAAAGAATAAAAAGTTCCAGTTTGATCCAAGGATGAAACTCTACACCCAACGGAATCCATCCAAGATATCTGATTTTGCAATTCGTTAAGATAATTTAGTTAATAATAGAATATCGTATTCCCTAAAACCATGATCTTTTTATGACTTATTCATCCTATCCCAAAGATCAAAATATTATTAGCTAGAAACAGTTCATCCAGACTGAGATATACATTAAACAACATAGAAAGCGGCTCCATGTTAGAGGCTTAATATACCTAATCCATACGTATAAATATTGCATATATTAGTCATCCATAAAGTCATTCGAGATACCTCTTTACCCTTCAGTTCATTTATTATACAAGCCAGAAATAGTTAAGTAAATATAGAGCCATCTAAAATGCATGTCGAAAAGCATGGAGTCTCCATCGCTCATCATTTTTTCTATTTTTGTTCGAAAACACAGGAGAGAACATTCCGAGCATACAATTTAATGTCAGCAGATTAATAAATGGCTAAATAAAAATGGCCTTCGAGAAAGTCCTGCCAGCTGTAATTCCTATCCTTTCAATCTAGACCACAATTTTTTCACGAATCTTTTAATAAGCTACTGCTACCGTTTCCTTAATAATAATTCTAGGACGCGGACAATATTTTTGGAACGTCACAGTAGAAACGCATGAGAAACGAAAGATGGAAAAAAAGCGTAGAATAACGCGCCGAGGATGTGGAGGTGACAATTTTGTTACAATGCCAAAATAATCCCTGTGTGTGGTAATAACTCTGGCGATTGTAGTGGGAAAAAATTCTCGCTAGGTGAAAAAATACTGAAGATAAAATGAATATTTCTGTAATTATTCACCAGGGGACACAGCCAACAAGGGTGCTTAATATAACTTCTCACCTCTGCTATGGAAGGAAGCGTAATTATTAAAACAGAAGTCACTCATGCCTATGCCAATCTATTCTTTCAGTTTTGCCTGATTTGGTGAGAAAACACGGACGACATAACTGTTTCAGCAGTATGGATCATACTGAGGAAGCACAATAATTCAACAAGGATCACCTAACAACCATATTACCCCACTGACTCTCATTGAAAACCTTACTTCAAAAATGGGCTAGACCCTCAACGTAACCGATGTTAGTTATATGACAATCTTTTCTTCTCTGGAAATGTTTTAGCTTCTAAGATCCACTTCATGATGTAGATGATATCTGAAAAAATTAGATTATTACATGCCAGTTCATTTATGTACATGAATCTAGTATCCGATTATATAGGATTGTATGAGTGTATATATAGTTTAAAGATTAATATGAGACAATTTATTTCGAGAAATGGAAAATATGCAATTGATCTTATTGAGCTATTACAGCTAATCCACAACATAGCCGAAAATGCATATTGGTTGAAATAAATAAAGGATCATATCCCCTATCAGTCTCAAAGGATTGACTAATCCAGTGTTATCACTAAATACCTATTGTGTCTATCACTGAATGTGCCGCAATGACTGCAATAGTTCTCTATCATTTGCTGCATTACTACAAAAAGCTGATTAGAGCCAACTGTTGTTATCATATCTTTATTACATATAGAACATGCATTTCAAAAAGAAAGAGATTAGTTATTTTCATTCTACTATTCCTATTACTACTGTCTGTCAATGCCACTAGAACTGCTCCAATTACTACTGTCTGTCAATACCACAATCTGCTCCAACCACTAAGTCTAGGTGGTTGTGGTGCTATAAGAATATAGGAATAGTTTATTTTGAGTAGGGTTGATTGGGAGGAAGTCTGTTTTGTTTGGGACGAATATTGTCTGTGGAAAGAAAGTTTACTTGTATATATCTTGATAATAAGTAAAAATTATAACAAATATATTTCCTACTTGTCGGACAAATGCGCCACTGTGACGAACTACAATGTATTTCTTTAAGGTATCCTTGGGGGAACTAATATAAGGTTCGTTTCTACAACAGACGACACTTTGTAGCTGGAGTAGTTAGTTTTCGTGGAAGACAGATGTACTAGCAAGCATACTGTCCCCCTAAATATGTAGAGATCTTGATATTTTTCATTTTCGTTTTTACAAATTGCTCCTCCAGAAGAACTCTGATTTTCATTTATCCAACGCTCTTAGCTACAAGGCTATTCTGAGCTGTACGAACCAATACAGCCTTTTGGATAGTTTAAAAATCTTCCCTCTAGTGGATGTTCAAGTGCAGGGTATTCAAGATGTTCACAATCCATGCGTACAGACTCCAAAAGTGGACCCTCGTCATTGTTGAATAGGCCAACGCGATGCAGATGGATCTGAAAGTAGTTTTGACAAGTCGCCCAGTGGAAGACTGCCACGCTCACAGGACCCCGTCCAAAGAACTCACCATTACTAAAAACAAATTGTCTGGATAGGGGGATATGAAATTCGAATTACACTGCGTTGAATTTGGAAGTAGTTATTGAAATTTTGAATCGATGTTTGAGTAAGAGAGCTTTTCCTCTACATGGATATCGTTTCAGATATATCCTCCAGTGGAATTAACATAACAAATGTTTTCTAAGTTGTGACACTTTACCTTTTAGAGGGGACGATTAAATAAGAGTAGACTTGCTTAAAACTGATGATGAAAACTTCCTGTGAAAACTTACAAGGTGCTGAGCACCTCTTACTCTCTAATTTGGAGTTTTACTAATATTTAACCAAACCATTAATTTGTAAATTGTCTTTAAAAAGGTCCAACACTTACACTGATTAACTCAATTAACGCGATGTCTATCTATGAGAAGAATTTTCTGAAAAGCTAACTGGTCAGTGGCTGTCAAGGTTTATAGAATAGAGTATAGAGTGACGGTAGTGTTCCTGCGGAGATCCTGCTTCCTATACGTATTCTGAAAGTGACGTTAGTTGACTTGTTTTTCGAATACGATTTTATCATTCGCCAGTAAAAATTGCAAAGAATAAATTCCGAATTGATTTTTGGTTATTTATTGGGTCAACACCAATTCGCCAAACGTCACCAAAACTGTGAAGTAAATCTTTTTTAGATTAATTTTCTGTGCAAACAAACCAGATTGCCTTCGAATATTTTATTTTTGCTGTTTAAATTTCTCGCATACCTAGCGGGGTTACTTTAAAATGTATTTTCTATTATGGCGACGCTTGGCATTTAATCTAATTCATATTGACCAATCAACTATCACTTATCAATTCGGAATTTATACTTTGAAATTTTTATTGGCGAACTACTGAATTCGCATTTGAAAAACAAGCCAACGAGGCGCTCGTAATACATACAGGAAACACGTTTAGCCCTAGAAACACTACAAGACACCTATTATTTAGCTTGACAGAAAACTCCTCTCACTTATTTGCTAACTCAGTTATTTTTCGCTTAAATAAAATCTTTATTCATTAAATTGTCGTGAAAATACGTTTTCTGTAAAGCTCCAGGAAATCATCGCATCAAAATAACACCATTTTCAACTTTAACAACGTGCTTGATGGGGAAGGGAAATGAAATCATTAACGTATCTCACTCAAGCATCGTGATTATTCCCTTAAAAGGGCTATTATCCTTTATTTCCCAACTTGTACCCCAGTCTTCTTTTAATATGCCTGGACTATTGTTTGCAATGTCCCAATCCTGCGCCCTTTAATAAAATTCCTTAGCCCCCGTATAATCACCACTTTGTAGATTAGGTAAGCAAGCATGCCTGGAAGCAGCTCAATCTCTCTCTCTTTGCAACGCATGAGGAATAACTACATGAATAATTATTCTATAGTTGCCTCCAGTGAGATTTTTGTGGCAAGAAAATTAATTCCGAGACGCATATTTTGCAATTTCATGGCCCAGTGATCTCACGGGAATTTTCCCGCGTTCCTGGCACAAAGAATGGGTGGAAGAGAGAGGTCTGCACTAATTTATCGCCGTAGCAAGAAAAATGGGCGTTTGGTTCGGACATTGATGTTTCCAGTGCTGCTTTTGACGGATTGTGGGCGGTCTTTTTTCGCTATATGTGTTTGCTTCTTGCTCAGGATATTCCGTGGTCGTTTTATAGTAGTGCTGCTATCTTTGCGTGTGGGACTTGGCCAGTGTTGCAAGTCAGCATCAACCGAACATGATGAATTGGGCGTATTAAAATTGATTGTGGATAAAAAATGGGTCCGTTCCGGTCACAGCTGTGTCGTCCTTCAATTTATTTTTAATAAATATGCTCTGAATAATTTAGTGTAATTTTCTTTTGTTTCGTTAGCACTACAGATATGAAGTAAGTACTATTATCTAATTGGGGTACCGTTTCTATTATTTCTGAACGTTGTGAAGCAAACTTTTCATTTTAAGGATTCAGAATTGTAAATTTTAATCTACACATGGTTTCTATCGGCTACTATCGAATAAGACATCCATCCATAAACATTACATATGATTTACCCCTATTAATAGTACGCAATGAGTAAATATATGTTTAATCTCTAAAATTATTTCCTTATAATGGAATATAAGATAAAAAAACATCGTTAAATTAAAGAATTGTGTCTTGATTGTGTAAGTAGTTCAGAGTGTTGAAAAATATCCCAAACTATTTAGCATACAGAGAAAAGAAATTGCTTATGTTACAACTACATTCCAACAGCCATAGATACTGTAACCAAGTTTACATGCAAATTTGTGACGAGAAATCCTACAAAAGACTTAGCAACATTCAATTTCAACAACGGTCTGAAAGCCGACAACTCAATTCGCCAAAAGAAAAACTCCTAAATCATGTTGAAATGATTTTGATATTTCTTTAAGATAAGCAACACGTTGATCAAGCATGCAATAAAGCATACGATACACGAATGTGTACTCCTTTTCTATACAGAAAAAATGCACGCGTATTTCAATCTATTTAGTGTTAGTACAGGACTGTGGCTTGCTTCATAAAAGCATCCGTCTATAAGGTGTTCAAACGTAATTTCTTGAATACCTATTTGAATCGATATAATCTGATCTAAAACAAATATGCGTTTCTTGTCCACGTAATAAGTAGGGATATTATTTATTGTTTTCATTGAAGAACACTAGACAAAATAACTGACCTCTTATAGCATTGCTTATGAGCTAGATTATTCAATGGTAAATTTCATAAAATGAAACGTCATAAAATGAAAGACAGCGCTTTGATAATTTTGAATAAAGTGAATATTTCAATTTATCATAATCAGAGTACTTTGCTTTTGTGCATCAGGATAATGCTTCCTCAACCCTCCTGATGGCTGTTTCGATGAAGTATCTCATCATTATCAAAACTGACGAGATCCTGATGGACGAGATATCTCGTCATTAAAAGAAAGTGGACCAGATCTTGATCTCGTCATAATATTAACTCGGCTATATCTTGATGATGGGATATCTCGTCATTAGCAAAAGTAGTCAGATCTTTATAAACGAGATTCCTCGTCGAAACCACTTCCTCGTGGAAACCATTTTTCACCACCTCGCATTTCCTATTACTCTTTTATACCTTTCAATATAGTATCTTCATCTGTCACAACTCTAATTTTCAAGCAAAGTGAACTCCTTTCAAGTTATAAATTGGTAGGTTGTTAATTAACGTCGCACTGAGCAACACAATGGGCTATTGGCGACGGTCCGGGATCGATCCCAAAGGGAAAGATCCAAGGACAACGCCTCATAATTTTGAACCACGATCAGATGACGAGAACAACACGTGATATGACACACCACTCTCCAAACTTTCACGCCAACGTGAGGACATTTGAGGCCCCGACAGATTTAATGTGTACCAGCCCCATGTACACGACGGTCTTTGGCTGGGCCGAGTTTCGAACTCACAACCCTCCGGTTTCTAATCCGTTGCTGCAAGTTATAAATATATATGTCCATTCTTTGCTCTTTTAGAAAACCCTTTTGCACTTCCGGAACTCCATTTAAACTTTCCCTGTGTAAAATTCTTCCCTTAACTAGGTTTCTTTAACTTTCCTCCCCTAAGCGCTGGTTCTCTTCTCCATTCTTTCTTTTCCGATATCAAAATAACTTAAGGAGCTGCATTTTGAACAATCTGAAGTTCCCTCAGTGGCGTGGTTACATTATGCATGCCTATACTTTCAACTATTAGCAGGTTACTTTGCAATAGACATCAATTACGAAGATTATTCTTGACTAGCATCTCTTACAAAAGAATAAGCGTTGAATATGCAATCCATTAAAACAGCTAAAGATATCAATAAATTCCTTCGATAAATGCAGTTGTTCCCCGCAGTTTGAAATCCGGCTTCAAAGTGTCGGTTTCAGGGCCTTTATAGGGAGGGCTGCGGGTACCATGGTACCAGAGCCTAAGGGATTCCGGAGTTGTTTTATGCTGAAACGTGCCATCTGATATTTCTAAAATTTTAAAAAGTTGTAGCTATTTTCATTGCAGATAGCAAAATAATAATAAACTCTAAATTTTGTGCAAAGCAAAAGACAAAATTTATATATATGTGCAAGTTAAGTATAAATTAATAGGAATATATATTCGTATTTCATGAGGGGCATGTCATCTAACCTAGTATTGGGATCCATCATAGCCCTCCATCTGTCCTTCGAGTCGGGTCCCAGTACCATTTGCGCTTCGGGTAGGGTCCCAGTACCAGGACTGACAACGAGCTCCAATGCAAATTTAGATGACAATCACCAGCATCAAGTTAAGTGACTATTCCTTCAAGAAATATTTTTTATCCAACGCCAGACCTCAGCTTTGACGCCATAAATCTGTCTGGCAGCCAGATATAATCTAAAAAAGGAAATAAAATATGTAACTCAGTCAGCAGTATTATTCACTGCGATGTCAGTAAGATCAGGACAATTATTGAGTTGGGTTCCTTTCGTGTCTGAAAGGCCACACAGAGAGCAAGTTGAAGAGTACGACAATCTAATTCCAGAGATGATTTTGAAGGTGGTCGTGTCCAATGAGAATACGAAAACAAGCGATTCCTATAGCTCTCGGTAGATCCTGCAGCAAGGAGTTCCAATTTTTCTTTTTAGCTATATCTTTATAAGTATTGAGTCGTGAATGTTTGACTTTTGTATTCATCCCCTCATGAAATAGAGGTAGGATCTCAAGTACTCAATTTTAACGTGTTCCAAATGTATAAATAATTTCCTTTTAATTTGGTAGGTAGCTAGATACTCGAATTAACGTCGCATTGGAGCAATACAAGGTGCTATTGGCGACTGTCCGGGATCATCCCCGAAGGGAAAACACTTCGTAATTTTGAACCACGATCAGATGACGAGGTCAACACCTGAGCTGGCACCCCACTCTCCAAAACTCTACACCAACGTGAGGACAGATTAACGGCTCTACGACGGTTTTTGGTAGGACATAGTTTCGAACTTGCATACCTCCGATCGCCAATCCGCTACCCTTTCAACCGGGCTAGCGCGGCCTTTTTAATTTGGACACGCACAACTATTTATAAAACAATGGAAATATTTATAACTCGAAAACGAAACAGACGACACGATGTAGACGACACCGGCGACTCAAATTTTTTTTTCATATTTCTCGGCTCCTACTCCTACTTCCAAGCCCTGCACCTGGTTTCGATAACACTCCCTAGATGGGGAGGGGCTGTCCCTTCATCCATTTTAGTACAGGGGCCCGGAATGCAGATAGGGGAGTTGGTCGGTGTCCCCGAGTTTAAGAAGAGCTCGAATTTCATAGCACGATTGAAGTCCAAACGCTCTTACCACTCAATTCCAACTCAGAGGTATCATGCAAGCCCCCATCAAACTTTATCGCATGTCAGTTCAGCGCCGGGACATATGACAACTGACAACAGCATCTGCAATGATTGCGGCAAACGCAAATAGCCGACTCCGGCACTGGAGTGCAGATATTTCATCCCCAAAAAGAAAACGAACAGCAAACAGTTAAAAAAAGAATCTGAAAAAGTGTTCCATAAGAAAAGGAGACCGAAAAGATATATACCGGCTCAATAAATATGCTGTAGGGAATTCGAATCGCGAAACCTAAACCGAGAAAGAATGTCTAATGGTTTTCCTTCCTCCATTCCATTCTTGCTGCTGTTTCACTTATACCATATGGCTTTGAGTATTTTAAAATAAATACATTTCTCTGTCTTTCTCGATGTATTAGAAGTCTTATCTCAAACCATCAAGTTCCGCCGCTCTGGTTTTGAAAAGCTTGATGCGTGCCTTCCTCGGCTTAACGGTAAAGGGAAGATGGTAAATTATCCAACAATAGTTTGTGGCTTTTATGTGCCTTTTTCAGACAGGAACGGATTCGTCACGTAAGCGTCCGCCATTTGCATAAATGCAGGAAAGCGTACTTTTTTCAGTTAAATAACTCTGAGGGGCTTCGCATTATTTTGAGAATATTTATTACTTAGCGTTTTGTTTTCGGGATTTCGTTTTAAAGTTGGTTCGGATTATGGCAAGACGGGATTGCTGTGATTTGTACCTTATCGCTAGATATGATAGACGAATAACTGAAATTTGTTCTTGTACAGGAACGAATGTTTGTTTAAATGGTTTGAGAAGATATAAGCTTAATGGAATTTATAGGATTGTGAATTCACGGTTTTGAATTAGGTCCGCATGGCCTTCGAAATGAGGTAAATGGACTAGTGTCAGGAACTCACTAAAATTTGGGAGATAGGGTGATCATAAGAAATTTCTGTTTCGAAATAGAAATATTTTGGCAGCTAGGGAGTTGAATCAACGTTGGAGTAACACAACGGGTTATTGGTGACAGTCCGGGATCTATCCAGAAGGAAAAAATCCAAGAACAACACCTAGTAATTTTATACCACTGTTAGATGACGAGATCAACACCTGAGTTGGCACCCCACTCCACACATTTCCATGCCAACACGAGGACATTTAAATTCACCACAGATTTAACGTGCACCTGCCCCCTCCATGCTTAGATAGTTTGAGAAGAAAAAGGCTTAATGGAATTTATAGTATCGTGAATTCACGGTTTTGAATTAGGTGGATATGGCCCTCGAAATGAGATAGACTAGTGCTAAGAACTCATTAACGTTTGGGTTGGAATTTAGGTAGTTGAATTAACGTCACATTTGAGCTAAAACTGGGCTATTGGTAACATTCCGGGATCAATTCCGAAGGGAAAGATCCGAGGACAGCACCTCGTCATTTTGAATCATGTTCTTCTGTCCAATAGTTACTGAGGAAAGGAATCCCATTCGTACACAAGAGCACGTCTTTGCTTTTGTGTGTCCTTGGTGGTGGTGTGTAGTCTGCAATGTGATGTTAGAGAGCATCCCAAACATGCTTTATTGGATTTACATCAGATGACCTTGCTTGATACTGATTCAGAACTATCTTTAAGTTTCGGACATGCGTGTAGATATGAAGGTATTCCTTGTGCAATGCTTAAGCACGTACAAAAATCACTTTAAAGATTTCCATCAAGAATATTTCTAAAAAACCATGGAGGACAACACCCTGTTCCGAAACGGAATATCTGTCGCACTCCTGTATTTCGACATGAATATATCAACTCCCACTACACGATCGGATGCATCGAACACCCAAAAGGCTATATTCATCATTCAATCGTTACAACAAAAGCGGCAATTCATCAACGCATTTACACAGCTCCAACATCCCCGACCCTACCCCCCCGGTAGGATTAATGATCTCCTCACCACCAACACTGTCCAGATGACTGAATTATCACTGTCCTCTACCCTCTGCCGTATCCCCTGGATACCCATTATGGACGCGCAGCTGATACTTGGTGGTGAAAGAAAGCAGGTGGGGAAGCAACTACACCTACTGCCATTATTTAATTCAATCTATAATGAGGTGATAGCTTATCATTTCTAAACGAACGAAGTTTAGTTTGTAACTACGTGTTTCAGTTCAATAACATTTTATATGAGCTCTCAAATACTGATTCCATATTCCATTACACGTTATGTTCATTTCATCATCATATTTTATACGCCATAAATGCCTACTAGTTTATTGAAAGGACGATATCGAGTAAGAATGGGTTGAAATACTTTAACCCTCTAAGCGTCACGAGATTTCCGGGTAATGTAATATTGCTTTTACCCCAAAACACACATAATGACTAAATAATTGCATCGATTGGTTGAGAGAACCATAACAAAGATTCTATGGGTAAAAAAGGTCAAAACTGATTAGAAGCCCCGTAGTGAAGACTATTGTTACAAAACGGATATATACGCGTGAACCCCTTAGAGGGTTAATCCCACAAGTGGTTCCGACGAGATATCTCGTCCATCAAGATCTAGCAAATTTTACTAATGACGAGATATCTTGTGATCAAGGTATTACCGATTTTTATGTGATTACGAGAGCAGGATCTGGTCAGTTTTCTTCTAATCTCGTCCATCAATATCTACTAATGGTTTTGTTGATGACAAGATACCTTGTCAAGACAACCACTACGAGGGTTAAGAGACGTTATGAGTTTAATTTCCTTTTTTGAATATTATACACGATTATTTATGAATGTATAAAGTGTATATCTAACACGTTTTTCACTATTCTCTATAAGATTCACATTATCATTCCTTCCTGGAAGAACGATATCGACATCTGATTTAAGTTATATGAATTCCGTTTCTCTGATTCGTATTGCATGGCATCTCATTACTTTGGGTCGTGTAATTTCAAAACTTGCTTGAAGTACCACATACGTATGTTGTAAATGCTATTGAATTTCGATTGTGACATTGCAGAGATTGGATATATTGATTATCGAATCCTACATCAAACTACATATATAACTTAATATTTAATGTATAAATACTCCAAGCCTATGTAAACTACTATTATAGAATCATTTGAAAATAGAGATAAAAACTTGCATTGGATCCTTTCAAAAAGTGTTTAATTCTCTGAGCGTCACGAGTTTTCCGAGTAGTTTAGTATTATTTTTATCACACAATACACTTAATGAATAAATAACAACGCTTATTAGTTGAAAAAATCCATGGGTTCTTTCAACCTTTCGAAATATTGTATGGATCTTTTCTTAGGATACAATTCTTTGGACCGATTCTATTTGTTCTTCAATTAGAAAAAAACTTTTGGAAAGATACTACTGGTCCTTTTCTTAGAATGAAATCCTTTGAAAAGATTCTGTTGGTACTTTCTTTAGAAAACATCGTTTGGAAAGATTCTATTGGTGAAGGAGGTTCGCAACTGTTTAGAAGTCATTATGGGTAGGTAGTTAATTAACGTCGGACTGAAGCAACAAACGGGCTATTGACGATGGTCCGGGATCAAACCCGAAGAGAAAGATTCGAGAGGCCATACAGGAAAGAGTGCAAATTGTAAAATGGAGTTATGTGCGTGAACCCCTCAGGGGTTAGTATAAAATATTGTGAATCAGGAAATTAGAATATTTCAATATTTTACTTTTATAAATATTTATTTTTATTGCTAATTTTATTTTGAATAATTTCGTAAGACATAATTTTCTAACGCCATTGTTTAAGTTTCTAAATACCAAAACTCCATGTATTTTGGTTTGGGTTTCCCCATGTTAATCTATTTCAAATGTGTTCAAATACAAACATATCCAAAAACTAAGGATAGTGCAATCCAAGATGAAACCGTGCCAAATACTTGCAACAAAGTACCTCAGATGAATCGTTCCAAAGGATTTCATTCTAAGGAGAAAGAAGCAATAGAATCTTTCTAAAGGTTGAAAGAATCCATGGATTCTTTCAACCAATAGATGTGGTTATTTAGTAATTAAGTGTATTGTGGGTTGAAAGCAATCCTACACTACTTGGAAATCGTGAGACGCTCAGAGGGTTAAGATCCAAACGAAATAAAGTTCCTTATTTCATAAAAGATACTACATTCTATCTTCATTTTACGTTCCTCTTTTTATTAGCCAGTTTAGATTCGCAACGTCGCATCGAATCACCGAACGAAACGAAAAAGACTGAAAAATTAGAAGTTTCCATCCTGCTTTCTGTTCGTCCTCGCTGTGACAGAAAAATAATAATTTAATCCCCGCCAGTGAACTGGTAAATCACTCCTACGATGGATACCAGCACGCACACATCGAAACTTCTCCCCAAAATCTGTTAATAAACTTTCATTAATAGGAAGCGACGAGCAAAAGCCTAAGCAAAACATTTTCTTCTCCCCACTGCTTGACATCCTTACACGGAACGTAGAAGGCAAAAGATTCAGAACGAAATTGTTTCGGAAACAAAGACATCTCAACTCGACATAAACAACAGTGGGCACAAGTAGAGACAAGAGGAATGGAGGGGGGTTGCAAAGAAAGCTCAACTTCCCCCGCACCAAAAAGGAACGAAATCGCATTTGCATTTCAAAAGGAAGTTCTGTTCTGCTGTCGGTTCTGGTAGAAAAGTGAGCGCAGAGCTTGTACTCAAAAAGGGCCAAGATCAGCAGCGCCGCTGGTGGCGGACATCTTTTATCAGATGGCAAACTCACTTTCGCCGACTTGTTAGATTTTAATTAAGGAAACCGTCTTGGGGGGATAAAGGCTTAGTGGAGACTAGCCCAGTCTCCGGGTGAAGTTGTGTTCAACACAACGTGTTTTCCTGGACGAGTTATTGAACAAGAGAAAAGGAGTGTCAGGTGACATGCTAACAACTGTGGCTGCCGAGCAAGAACATTTCCGAGTTGTTCCGGATCACCCTTGAGTTACAAGAGCATGAATTAATTGTCTGGTGATGCGAGCAATTCCGAACTATATTGGAATTTTTACAGATAATTCTCATAGGGTACCTTATCTAGTTTCAGATTATTAGATAAAATCTTGCATATGAATTTTATTCATTAATGTGTTGTATATAATAACCGGCAAACCAGCTCTGGACATCTGCTCTGAAGTTTCTTAATTGCTTATACCAATTAATAGCAGTGTCGTTGCTCACATTTCACACCTTATTTAAATCTACATGTAACGAATCTGAACACCGATATGTACATTTCATAGAACCGAAATTAAATCTATCGAAAAGCTTAAAAAGCAGCATTACGTGTACCTTATGTTGTTAACCCTCCTGTGGTTGTTTCGACGAGGTATATAGGCATTAGCAAAATTGACCAGATCTTGATCTTATCATCATCAAACAATCGGAAATGTCTTGATAACGAGGTACCTTGTCATTAGCAAAATTTGTCAAATCTTGATGGACGAGATATTTCGTCATTAGCAAAATGTGTCAGATTTTAATGGAAGAAATCTCATCAAAATCACTTGGAGGGTTAATTCTTATTTCCATTAATGCGCATGGCAGAAACTTTCCACTTTAGTCATATACCCACATTTCGCTTCTGAATGTTCTTTCTAAGTGCATCTGAATCACAAAATCAAAGGCGATTCGGCATTTCGTGCCATTGAAACAACATTTTCTTTTTTGTATAAATTCTTATCTTCCAGATTTCTCATTGCTTTTAGTAATCAGGCTGCTCAAAATTTTCTACTGCTAAATCAAACTTCTCAAGAATTTCTGTTTTGATGTAGCTATATGATGCATATCCATAAAAATCAAGCATACTTAAATTGAGTTGCAAAATTGGCTTATGAATCCCGTAGTGGGGATTTTATATTGCTTATATCCGTTTGCTTGCCATTGACCAACACATAAATAATATCAATTATATATCAATTATATATTATATAATATAAATTATCTATATATATTATCGAAATATATATAGATAAGTTTAAGAAACAAAATGATCGAAAATCATTTCCTTAATTGAAACATTTAAGAAGACAAGTATAAAAGAAACTACTGAACTACACTTAAAAAGTAGAAATTATAAAATTACTGTAATACTCTGTTTTTAGAACATGCATTTTTAATTTTGATTGAACACTTTTACAATAATACATTCGCACTATCATGATAATCTAACACACAAAATCAATAATTAAAGACACTATTATCAATTTACATAAAACAGTGATAAATATTTTAACACTTTTAAAACGTATTGATTACTGAACAAAGCATACGAAATCAACCAATTTTAATGAACTTGAATATTTAGAGAAATGCTATAAGAGGGAAGATCGAAAGAAAAACTTCTAGAAACTATATCAAAAACATTTCGCTCATATAACGAATATTTTATAAAAATTATTATTTTATGATTTTATTCTCTATTATTTATTAGAAGAAATTTTTTTCTTTGGATGATTTTTTTTAATCATATCTTTCTTTCCTTTGTCCTTTGTCAACACTTCGTTTCATAATTATTTCATTTCCTGTGATAGGGCGATAAAAGATCTAAAATAATTTGATATACTCTGTTTATAGGCTTCAGCAAATAGATTTTCATCAAGTCGATATTGTAAATCTATTTTGCTTCGTGTACTTGTGTTGATCAACAGTTCAACGAACTCTAAATCCACTATACGTTTAATGTGAGAGATTTTCAGTTCAAACAAACCAGACGGTCTGGGAAATTTTTAATTCTTCTGTCCAAACGGTCTAGCATGATACATATCGAGATTACCTAAAAATGTTCATCGTAGTATTGGTGTTTAATCTAAATGGTTTTGACCAATCAACTATCATATATCAATTCGGAATTTATCTTTGGAATTTTACTGGTGAACTACTGAAATCGAATTCACAAAACAAGCCGACGTCGCATTCATAAAGTGTATATGAAATACTTATCGTCACCTAGATTTAGCTTAACCAAGAATGCCTCTCACAGCAAATAAGTCTATAGAAACTTGGTTAATCTGTTAACGATGCGAAGGTGTACGCGCTACCTAATGTACAAAAGAATCAACCATTCCCAAAACAAGTATTAACGCTTTCAATTAGGCTCCAGGAGCTCTATTACATCAATCATCGGAATGCCAGTTTCTCGAAAAAAAATCGGTCACACTATGGTGATATTGTCCTAATAGTGTGACAAGTTGAAAAACAACAAACAATACGAAATGGAACGACTTATAACAAATTGAATTGCGAGGAATCAAGCAGCCACGTTGATTGAATTTGGGATGAGTGAACTTGCTGGCATTGGTCAGAGCATAGTGCATGACGCTGGATTTGACTGAAGATTGGAGTTACCGATAAAGGACAAAACTGGGGATCTCTCGGGGGAGCATTGAAGTTTTAAAAATTGCTGAGTGGATGACGGGAAAGGAACGAGCTTGACCCTGAAGCATCGTCCTCATCTTAGCGAGCCCTGCATCAACGACACCCCAGCACCCAATGCCAAAGACCATTTGGTTAGTATTACTCTTTTGAACGTCCTATCTACACATATTTGACCCTCACTATACCTGTCTACAACTATGATGCTACCTCCACAACAATACCATGCCCTCAGGGGCACATGTCCTTTAAGTGTGTACGGGCTTTGCGAACTCGAGGAACTGTAGTGATCTTTTCTCTTCCCATGGGGTTTACTGTCTTTAGTGAACACGGGGCTCGCACTCCCGGGATACCCATACTATCTTTTCCTGCTTTAATCTCACTACTCTTCCCCAATCCATCTCTTCTTTCACTTCCACAACATTTTTTGCTTGTGTTTGGTGCAGCTTGGCCAAATTTGGGCCTTGCGCCATAAACTCAAACAATTAATCATCAATACTACATATTATATGAAATATTCACGAACTTAGTGCTTGTATGATCAGTGGAATTCAAATTAAATTCATATGCGGCATCTTTATTCGATGTAATAATAATCTTCTGTATACACATATATGCATAACATGCAAATGATTAAATAAATTAATATCTAAATTTACAACGCATTGTACGCCTCTATAACAGTTTATATGGCAAAATAAAAATGAATTCGCATTAAGTTGGAAACGGAAAATCCCTGACCCAAGCGCATCACACAGATAGAATTTCACGATTTCATTTCCTCAAAGCACCCAAGGAATCCAGACCCCATCGCAACAATTCTCGTAACTTCTCGTTTGGCTCGTTGCAAAGCGAGACCGATCCGTTCGAATGGAAACCGAAAACGTACGCCTTCGCGAGAAATGATGTCATCAGCTTTTGATAGGAATTTGAATATTGCATAAGGGCGAGCTAACACACTCTTCCCCTCTCGTGAAATTAGCTCTTTACCTGAAAGGGGAGGGAGGGCGAGATTAATAAATGAACAGCGCACCTTTCTCTTGCCGTAACCTCAGGTATTAAACGGCTGAACTTTCGGCTGCTCGAGAGCGAGCTCGTTCAAGATTCTCTCAAAGACACGGGATTAAAGAGGGGGCCATACGGGGAGGAGGAATTTTGATCAAACCCTTCGTCGGGAAAATTGATTGGATTCTTTCGAGGGGAGATATAGGTGATGTTCTTTCCAGGATGTTAGGCTGGGTCTCTTCAGGAAGCTTGAATCAATTTCTACGGTTTGCATTATATTTAAACGCGTTTATCAGAGCGGTAGGTTTGAGGTGATTTGGGAAATTGGCTTTCGACATTGTGCGTTTTGTTGGGAGTGATGTGGACTTTGAAGGGTGGAGGCGGTTTTAAGTTTCTTCCCGAGGTTTATTTACAGTTACGGGCATGACGATGATGTTTGCTTCGCGATTTAGGTCTAGGTTCACCTCATGATTGTGGTCAATAGAAGGATTATTCTTTTAGGGTTTTACCCACATCGCTAGAATGTCGGGTTGTGGATTTAATTCTACTCTATTATTTAAAAAGGTAGGAGATAACCTGAAAATTTTTATTTTCTCTTCGTTACATTAGGCATCAACCTTGATGTACTTCGACCACGAGCAGTGACTCGTCTTCATCTTCATCTCCATCAGGACAGCGATGTAAGACTCAATGTTTATGGCTTCGTTAAGCTTTTTAGGGATCAAGCCCCTTAATTTTTCCTAAGCCCCTTCAAATCATCGTTCCTTGCCTGCAGAATAATATAGTTTGCTTTTTCTCAATAGTTTCCATTGCTTTCATTTCATATTTGTCGTCTCTAAAAGAAAAGTTTTTATTTCGGAAGAATTTTTCATGGAAGTGAAACGCATTTAAAGTTCACTCTCAATCCATGGGTACTTAGCATCACAATATGGAAAAGAGTATTCAAGTTTCTTCTTTATGATACAAAATAAAAAATATTTCAAGTAATCACATTAAATAAATGACTGACTCATTGAAAAAATATTAGATTTAACCCTCTGAGAGTTGGCGAGATTTCCGAGTAATGAGTTCCTTTTACCCTACAACAAATTTAATGAGTAAATAACCACATCTATGTGCTCTGGAGATTATAAATTGTATCCCTTGCCATGCATTGAGGATTTATACTGATGGCAGTAAGTTGGTCTCGGGTAATGCAGGTAGTGGTGTATTTATTAGAGCTGCTGAAGACATCAAGATTTGCTTCCAAAACCCAGACCACTCTTCAGTTTTAAGTCTGAATTGTTGGCTTTGAAAGAGGCCTTAAACTACGCTGCAGCAGTCGACAATAAAATTATATTGATCCTCACCGACAGCCGGAGTTCGATACAGTACCTCAAATCATGGCCTATGATTGTAGAATAAAATGTATTGTTACTATTCTTTCCAATTTCGTCCATGACGTTGCAATACATATCCAGTGGATTCCATCGCATGTTGGAGTGTATGGTAACGATGTTGCGGACCAGCTGGCTAAGGAGGGTTGTGTACGTTCCCTTCCACTTAATAAGGACCTATCGGCCACAGAATTTTTTTCTATTTTCAAAGCAAAAATCAAAGAGACTTCTCATGTTCCCCCTGCACATGCATGGTATTCGGCCAGCTTTCCCGGAGTGTCACTAAATTGCAACTTGCCTAGAGTTCTCCAGATTTCTCTAGCGAGATTCATAAGTGGCCACACTAAGGACTTGAGATTCGAGGATGACGTTAAGATCTTCTCCAGGTGTCCCTGTTCCACAAGCCTTGCAACCCCTTCTCACCTTGTCGATTGCATCGGTGTTTCCGTGGACCAGCTTGTCTTGGATCAGGAGAAAGTTGCCTTTCTTTTAGAGCGACATGGTCTTATGGACCTGGTTTAGGCTTATGATATAGGTCCTTAGAATAGAATCCTTTCGAACGATTGTATTGGTTCATTCTGTAGAATAGAATCATTTGGAAAGATTCTGTTGTTCATTCCTTAAAATAAGATACATTGACAAGATGATTATATTGTTCTTTTCCTCAGACTATAATTCTCTGGAAACATTCTATTGGTCCCATCCTTAGAATAGTCTTTTTGAAAAATTATACTACTCCTTTCCTTAGATTATAATCTTTTTGATAGATTCTACTGCTCCTCTCCTTTGAATAGAATCCTTCGGAAATATCTTATTGCTCATTTCCTAAAATAGAATCCCTCGGAAGTATTCGATTGTTCCTTTCCTTAGAATAGAATACTTTGGAAAGATTTTATTGATCAAGAAAGTCAAAATGGTTAAGTCAGGCAGGGAAAACTGTTGGTTTCAAGATGGAATTATTCATGTGAACCTCCAAAGGGTTAATGGTATGATTTAAAAATGATATGTAGTGAGACCTTATAACAAGGGTGCAAAATTTCATAATTGGCACGGGCCGGATTGTGAAGAAAGCGAGACGCATGCATTAGTTCAAAGAGGGGAAGGTATTATTTGAGAAACGAACTCAAGGCAATAATCCATTTTTTTGGACATCAATGTAACTCCTTAGACTTCATTTTCATTGGCAAGACTTGAAGTCGGAGTTAATTCCGCAATAGAAATAATTATGAAGCCCCAGATTCTCGTTACATAAATTAACCTTCCATTTACACTGATTCTTGTTCATAATTGAAAGCGTTTGCTCACATATACAAATATGCTATTGGTATTCTTCGGATCTGAGTAGAGTACTGTATTCACCTATTTGTTGTTGAAAAATTAGGATTCTCTCCAAAATCTTGTTTCCAGACTTGTGAAAGTCAAATATAAAGTAAAGAAATACATCAATTTCATGAAAATTAATTGCGTGAAAATATATTTAAGAAAACTATGAAACAAAGTATTTAGTAACTACGTATTTTCACTTAAACACATTTCCATGAGAAAATTTAACTAATTTCACAGAGATGGATTTTATTTACTTAAAGTGTTATTTTATGATTACTGTGGAAAATGGTGGATGACAAAGCATTCTAATCTTGAGTATTTAAAAAAGTTCAGTATAAACATTACATGCTCTCAAAATGCCACACTTTTTATATTCCAAAATCAGTGAAAATAACTCCAATCAAATACAAACTAGATCATGAAAGTCAACAGATTTTGAGAAAAAAATAAATTCTTGTTAAGCGCATTCCTGCATTATTTGTATCTTAAGCAGTTAACAAAAAATTTATTTATAAAAAGTTAAAACAAGAACGATCCTTTTGTCGTAGTGCAGAATATCAACATTTGAGATATTAAACAACTTCAACTCTTGTCAATATTTACAAATAAGGGCAATTGCGTGTCCTTTTCAAATAAAATTCAATCTATCAGTTTATGTGAAAAGAAAATCCAAAAAATTCCACGCTCAGATTTATCTCAAATGGAAGAAATAGATCACAAAGCAATGATTCTTCAATACATGATAAATGAATTATAAATGTGGTCACTGCAAAAAATTATTTAAAATGTTGTATATATAGCATCGTAACCCATCTCTACCATAAAGTACTTTTTAGTAGACAAAGTTGCATTGTGCCTTTCACACGCTCTGCCATATTGGTAACTGGCGGATGGGATTAATAACATACGTACTTTCAAAAACAAGCGTAATGGAGCTTCGAGACAAATACCAGATTGCACTAACAATAGGCACGCACTTCGATGGATGGTTCACGGTGAACAGTTGAATTGCAAATGCTAAGCCAATCACTTCCAACAACTGTCTGAAGCCCTGTAATAACAGACACATCTTCTATTCCTATCACGGCTTCACTCTTTGTCAATTAACCTTCTCTTCACTCGCAGTCCATGATCGCAATAATCTATTTCATGACCACGCAAACGGACTCGTGATCACTGCTTACATTCCTATCACGGCTTCACTCTTTGCTTTCACTCAGGTTTGTCTTCACACGGCTGCTAAAGTCAACACATGGTCAGTACAGTGCACCGTCGCAATCATTCATTGCGTGGCCACGTATGCGAAAGTACATCCGTACAGCTCTCACGGTCCCACGTTATTGGTCAATCGGTCGCTAAAAGACTAAACGCTATAAAATATATAAAATGCAATACACTAGTATATGTAGCAGTGTAACTCACGTGATAGGAATATCTCCACAATGAAGTATTTTTTGTTAGATAAAGTTCCACTGTCTCTTACACGTTATGCTAAGAAGAAATGAAAACTATCTTTCTAGTCTTTCCCCCTTAGAAAATCTCCTAGCACCATTACAAAGTTCAGAACAGAGTACTGATGAATGGATGAAAATCATTCAAAAGTTCCGTTGTAAGTGATCCGCTTTAAAACCCGTTTATTTCTGAATACCGACTTTTTGCGATCTAATGATCGAAGCTGAAAGCTCGAATTGATTTTCTTTCGACAATCTTTCGGAAATAACGATCGGCCCGCGAAAGCGAAAACGAGAAAGTAACGAACACACAGAAGCGTCCGGCGTTTATCAAATAACAGTTCTAATCTTAAAAGTTCTGGAAGAATTGAGAATTGTGTCGTTAGTGGATCGAACAGTTTCTTAATAATTTCCCAACTATAACGCTCATTTCAGAGAACAAGTAATGTTATGAAAACAGCTCGATTTGTTACATGGAAC
The DNA here is from genome assembly GCA_933210815.1 of Meta bourneti. Taxonomy (NCBI): domain Eukaryota; kingdom Metazoa; phylum Arthropoda; class Arachnida; order Araneae; family Tetragnathidae; genus Meta; species Meta bourneti. Next base: position 30,998,301 of record OW119928.1, on the reverse strand, counting down.
TTATACTAGCGATGGGGAAAAACATTCGAACATTTGAATAAAATATTCTTTCATGAATAATTCCTAAATTAATGTGAATGAAAGGAATCAAAATACGATTTATAGAGTATTAGCCTTATTAACCTATAATCGAATTTTTTTATTTGTTTAATTATTTCTAATACCTCTTTCTTTATTCAATTTATTTTGTTAATAGTGCCATACATGTTCACTCTAAAATGGTTTCGATGAGATATCTCGTCCATCAATGTCTGATAAATTTTGCTGATGATAAGATATATCGTCATCAAGATATTGCCGATTTTTTTATGATGACGAGATCAAGATGTGGTCAGTTATCTTTTAATTACGGGATATTTCATCCATCAAGATCTGCTAATGATTTTGCTAATGACGAGTATCTCGTCCAGACAACCACCAGGATGGTTAATAAAGACTCTTAGGATCTATATCTAAATTCAAGTGAAAAAAGGAAGAGATTTTGATCAACTAATCAACTAAACTTAATCCTTCTGGTGGTTGTTTCAACGAGGTATTTCGTCATTAGCAAAACTAACCAGATCTTATTGGGCGAGATATCCCGTCATTAGAAGAAAACTGACCAGATCTTGATGAGATATCTCATCATTTGAAAAATTAATCAGATCTTGATGGACGAGATACCAAGTCGGAACCACTTGAGGATTAACTATATTTGCAAAAAATTCTGTAAATTTCCCATCCACTATGACTAGAATACGGTAGTGAAACATTCCTGCTAATTTAAACATTAATACACTAGATGGTCCTAGTATTCTAGTTGAACTTTTTGGTGCAATTATAACTAGAGTTTTGGATATTTCAAGCACTTCATGTTCGTTTTTCCCTGACAAATTATTGATATCATTTTGGTGAAAGGGGAGGTGAAGGCTTCCATCAAGAGTGTTTGCTGCTTCAGACAGTCGCGCCGCTGTTTCCTCTGCAATTCCGTTGCGTCGTCGAACAGTTTTTTGAGCTCTGTCCGCTTCATGTGTTTATGTTTCCTGCTCTAGCGAGTGACAATTTTGTCTTGATACGAGTTTGATTAAAAATTGGTCTCTTTTTTTTTGTTCATGACTCTCCACACTAATTTCTTCATATTTATTTAGACTTTCGAATATGCACACGGTAAAGTGGATAAATTATAGAAAACATTGTTATTCACTAATATAAATGTGATAGCAAGGTGAGAAGATAACATTTTGAGTAATGGTCCATATTAAATTTTACTTAGGGGAAACATCTAAGGAACAACGTAGCTAGCTGAAAATAGTTGCGTTGACCTGAAAATTCCAGACAGACTAAGCTTGTGTAAATTCCATGACGCCAGAGCTCTAAGTTCGATAGTTTTTGCTGCTTCGGGCAGACTTTCTTCTTTATATATAAAAGTGTAGTTAAGTCAGAAAACAAACAATCGGGAAACTTGAAGAAAGTATCGTAAAGATTTTTTTTCTGGAAATAAAGAGAATGTACAAAACATACAAGCACAATAGTTAAATCCTACACCTGCCATACATGTTTTGAAAACTAATCTTTACACAAAATGACCTTCCCTTTACAATTTAGGACCACCGTGGGTTAGTGGATTCGTCCACTGTGCTAGCAACCTGTGAGTTGTAGGCGGCGAAGGTGCGATTCCTTCCCTCTTCTGTGTCAGTAAAACTTTCATTGTGTGTTTGTCCATTATTCGACGTTGTTTGTCCTGTGTATGACGCAGCTTAACCAAATACGGCCCTTGCGTCATGCAGCTTAATGCAACCAACCAACCGCAATTTCTAAATTTTGTATTTAGCGTAGTACATTTATTTACGTAAACAGTGAATTAAATGAATGAACTCTTGTGACGAATCGTGGGGAGGAGTACACTAAGTGAAGCATGCTATAAATTTCAATTAAGTTCGGTATAGTCCGGATGCCGCGAGAAGGAAGTCTGAAATGAGGGTTTAAGTTAGACCATTCTTTAAATAAGATAAGTTAGAACGTAAACAAACTTCTCTGCAACTGATGTCTTTAGCGCTTCTACAACTGACGCTAGAGAAGCCAGTTTTTGATGTAAGCGACAGTAATGGTAATGGTTTGACGAAGGGGAACAACCCTGATCATCCATCGCCATTCATGCTTTTTGTATGGCAGACCTCCTCCTAACGACCTTCGACATTTATTCAAAAATCGACTACCTTCTTGTCAGAGTCGCACTACAATGGAACTTTAGGATTAAACGCACTATTGCCTTTCACGGTGGATGCGGACTTCTCTGCAATATGGCTATTGATCAGATGTATGGCTACTTTTCAATAGATCTTGTCTGGATATGTTGCTTACAAATGCCATTAGTCTACGAGCCTTCCAATACTTTGGAACGATGCAACTAAAACCTAGAAGTGCAATGCATGCATTTAAGTGTTCTTCCGTCATAGGTTGTCCAGAGTCATGAATTTACAACGCAGGCAATAACTGCTCTCTGTAGAGCATTGGGATAGATAACAATTCAACCCTATGGAAAATAAACAGCATTCCTTACTCCTTAAAGGATATTTATAAACACAGGTTCAAAGAAATACCATGTGGTTATGTTGATCTAAGTCGTATGTCAGCAAAAAGAGACAATTCTAATTCTCTACAACCGTATAACTCTCTCCAGTTAATACCATCAGAAAAAGTGAACTCTTCTGTGTCAGTAAAACTTTTCTTGTGTGCATGTCCATTTACTTGACGTAGTTTGACGCAGCTTGGCCGAATAGAGTTGATTGTTTTGGGGTTTTATGGCTCAAGGGCCGTATTTGACCATGCTTCACCGGGTCAAATAGGGCCCTTGTGCCGTAAAACTCAACCCAACTAACCGTAACAAGCATTCTGATAGTTGAATCAACTAATGCTTTAGAAATCTTATCAATGCTTTTCGCATAATTCAGACGCACAATATGATATTAGTTTCTAGAAAAATAGTAGAAAGTAATATCACATATTGTACATCTAAATGGTGACGATGCTCCTGAATAATGCCTTATGAAGTAGTATTAAAACTACTGTAATTAAGATTCATAGAATATTGAAGAATATAGGTTGCCTCAGCATTTCGTATAGTTTGAATTCAAACCTGAAAAAAATAAAAACCGAATTCCTTACTCGTTAAAGGATACTTATGAATATTTCTTCGAAGAAATATCCTGTGGCTATGTTAATCTAGGTCGAATGTCACTTAATCCAGACAGTGCACATAATCATCTCATTTCGATCCCAACTGTAACTAAAACCGCATAATCCTCTCCAGTTAATACCACCAGAGAAAGTTAGTTTCCTATAAAAGGCGACCCCTTAACAATCAAAACTCCGAAACAAGCATTCCGTGTAGTTGAACCAAGATAAAAGAAAATGGCGAAGAAAGGACAGCAACTGTCCCTTATCAGATCCTGCCATTAATAAAATAATCATTCCACGTTCGGCGGTTGCCAGGCGATAGCTCATCACTCCTTGAGGTGCAAGGCAATGGCTCGCGAAGAAGTTGCCAAGATCATCTCTTAACAACTGAGCTAATGAGACTCCCCAACTTTTCCCGGCCTCCACACAATGGCTGGGACTTTTCGCACTAATGGAAATATGTGTTCCAGCTAAGACAAAGGATTCCCGCGCGAATGCCCAGAAGAACATTATCTCGCTTCGGAGTTAGTATTTTAATAGTTCGCTCTGGAACTTGCATTTTGCATTGCATTTTACCCCGGCGGATGAAAGAACTGAAGGAAAAGCTGTTTGGATTGTGTAGATAGTGTGGTTTGTTCTTCAGGATTTATGAGGTGGTTATAAGAGTCTTCTTCAAGAGAACTTTGAAAATTCTAAAATTATTTTCATATGGTCTACAATTCTCTTTAAAGAACAGCGTATGTGTACTTCGTTTGGTTTGCTTTTAAGAGATTGACATTTAAACGTAATTATGGCAACTACAGAAATAAGAATACACAGGATGTGAAAGATTTTTGGAGGTTATGTGGAATTTTTAATGCCCAGAAGAGTTTGGATTGCAGATAGTGTGGTATAGTTTTTCCGGATTTATGAGGGGATTATGAATCTTCTTCAGGAGAATTTATTTAAAAATTCTGAAATTATTTTCATATAAGATGTTCTACAATTTTCTTTAAAAACAGTATATATGAAATTTGTTTCGTTGGGCTTGTTTTTTAAGACTGATATTTATTCATGATTATGACAACTCGACAGAAATTAAAATATACAAGACGTGAAAATTTTTTGGTAGGTAGCTATTTTAATTAATGTCTCACTGGAGCAACACAACGTGCTATTGGTGACGGTCCGGGATCAAATCCGAAGAGAAAGATCCGAAGACAACACCACGTATTTTTGAACCACGGTAAGATGACGAGGTCCAAACCTGAGCTGGCACCCCAATCTCCAAACTTCCACATCACGCCAACGTGAGGACATTTGAGGCCACGACAGGTTTAACATACACCAGCCCCCTTTGAACACGACGGTCTTTGGTTGAATTCGAACTCGCAACTCTCCGGTTGCTAATCAGTTACTCTTCCAACCGAGCTACCGCGGCCCTCGAAAGATTTTTGGAGGTCATGGAGAATCTTCAATTAGAACATTATCTCCCTTCGGAGTTAGTATTCTAATTGTTCGCCTAAGAATTTAGTATTTTGTGTTCGATTTTATCCCCGCAGATGAAAGAACTGTAGAAAAGATTGCTCGGAAAGTGTAGTAAGTGGGATGCAGTTCTTCGGGCTTTATGTGGAGGCTTATAAGCCTACTTCAGGAGAATATCTACAAAAATTTTAAAATTATTTTCATAAGACGTCATTGAAGAGAGGCCCTTATGAAGAGAGAATTGATGAACTATTTTAAGGAACACACAGTATACATATTTTAACTTAGGTTTGTTTTTTTAAGACTGGATAGTTATGCATTTGATTGTGGCAACACTACATAATTTAGAATGTAATAGATGTGTGAATCCATTCAAATTCAGGCAATAAAAAAGTAAAATGTTCACCTCACCACCTTCGATTTTTTAAAAAATTTAATATATGGTGGCCAGTGGCGTATGTTTTACTATGCCATGTTTTTTTTGCAAAATAATTTTTTTCATAGAAATAAGACCCTTTAAAAGGCGGACAAAAATATTCAATTTTACTTTTCAAGAATATCGCGTAGGACTTAAAACTTTGCTACGCTTACACTATTAGAGATAAACTTATTTTGCTTTTTGCTAGTGATACTTAAATGTACTGTTCGTAGTAATAATTAAAAATATCTTTTAAAGTTGGATTAGTTTTTAAAAATTTTCCATGGAACTTGCTGAAGTTTGGTTAAGATTTCATAAAAAAACGTCTAAAACTTTTTTACTTTTTTTATAAGTTCATTAGAATGTTGTTAATGTAGTACCCTATATAGCTAATGCAGTTTCTCAAAGATTGATTTTTAAGAGCCTTCAACGTAAGATATCGAAATTTCAACCGCTAACGCGCGCTCAACGAACGGGGCGAACGGTATTCCTCCACTAGTAAGCGCTCGAATCTGCCCAACCAGCAGCTCAGGCATCTTTTTCGATACAATATTTTAACATGATTCATTATTTCTATGCATATATCAATAAAGTGTATGGAACTAAGATTTGTGATGATCCTCTAATTCTACTGTTGATAGTTTTAAAAAAGAAATCAGCCAAACTAATAATTTAACATGGAACTAATTAACTAACTTCTAATTATTCAGCGCGGAAATATTTAGGCTGCATATTGCTTCAGGACTTTGTTAGCATTAAAATTTTCACTTTGTAATAACTTGCACTCTTGGTTTCACTTGCACCTGCTGCAACAAATTATAAAATAAAGTTACAGCATATACTATTCCAGAGTGCTCTAGGAGTTTTGATTATTTATAGTCTACAAACAGCTGCTTTTTATCCACCCAGCTTCTCACATGAGGAAGATTATTATATAGTGAAAGAGTAGCGTTCCTATTATTCCTATACATTTGAAATTGTTTAGTATATAATACTCATTTACTCTTAATTCATTCTTGGATTTGGGTATAATTAATTCTGGATTTTTTGTGAAATTAATTTGACATGTGCTTAGGGACTTTTCCTACTTCGAAAGGGAATTTGACGGTATTTTATTATTTTCTGATCGCGTCGGGTTTTCCTATCAGGGTATCTTTTCCTATCAGTATATATATACAAAATAATTTATTTAAGCTTAACTATTCAAAAACTGCAGAAAGTGCTCAGACAATCTGATAGCATATTTATATAGGAACTTAGAAAAAAATAATCATATTTTTAAAAGACGGATTTTTTGAGAAAAATGAATTTAAAATCATCAAATTGAAAAATTCATATTTCCAATAATATTTACGTACCACTAATGAAATTAGAATCAATACTTGCTCTAGTCTTACAATTGTTTTGAAAAAATCAAAATTTGATTACCTTAAATCCTTTAGGAGATATGCGATTTTTAACTAGGTGATGTAGGCTGAGAAAAATAAATTTTATTTTGTGACGTCACTTTCAGAGCCCTGTATCTCGAAGAAATTTTTTTCGAGATTATAAAAAATATGTTGATTCAAGGTGGCCTAAAATATACAAGTATGCAAAATATCATTCGATTCAAAGATGGTGAGACGAACAGCCTTCCTGGATTTGAATCGATTAACCAAGATATGAACGATTTTTGGAGATTATGCAAAATCGTTTATGCTCAGAACATTATCTCTCCGAAAATAGTATTTTAATTAGTTCGTAGAAACTCGCATTTTGTTTTCCTTTTTACGCCCACGCATGAGACTCTTGTGAAGTGATTGGTGGAGTAAACACGTAGTTCTTGCGAATTTGTACGAAGGAGATTATAGCATGGAACCTGTGTTTGGGAAATCGCTTCGAAAATTCTTTTAAGATACAAATTCTATTTTAAAAGATCAGTATATATATGAACGTTCAAATCAAAACAAAAATTATTTATCATGTAAGACCACACCTACGTTAGAATTATATACTAAGCCTGTCATAACACTAAAGAATACTTTATAAATGTGATATGGTTCTTAAAGATTTATGATGGAGGATATAACATTGAATCTATTTTTGAAGAATTTCATCAAAGATTATAAACTTTTTTATACGGTTCTATAAATTATTTTTTAGATTTAAAAGAGCTTATGTGCGCGTTTGTGCGTGTGTTTCTACGGGGTTAATGACGGGGATTATAAACTCTGCAAAATTTCTTCAAATATTCTAAACATCTTTTTCACAAGTTCTCTTCAAAGAGCAGTTGAAGCATTGATGTTTTTTTATATTTGGTCTTTGCTCTGTTTTATAGATGGTAAATGCTTTGTTTTTAAAGATAGATTTGTTTCTTATGTATCAGTAGTTAAATATCTTTAAAAAACAGTATATGAATATTTATGGATTTTTTAAGAATGTACATATTTTAAAGAATGATATACTTAAGAATAAAATTTAGAATTAACGTTAATAAATGTCCTTTAATTATCAAGAATTTTTAGGGAACAGAAAATATACAATATTTACATGCAGGTTGTGATTTAGTTCATACTGAATTACGCTAGAGATAACTAGATTTTTTTGTTGTCCTTTTATTTTCAAAAGAATTCAAAAGCTCTTTATGTAAAAGACGATTCTTCAACTTATTTCTTAAAATATCTGTTTCCTTTTTTAAACGAGAGGGTGATTTTATATTTAAAAGTTTCAGATCCCCCCCTCTCTCTCTATGTTTTTCTCACACATAGTTTCAATTTAGCTATTTCATATCAAGGTAATCTGTGGATAAATGTCTTTTTATTGAAATGGAGTGTGTTACTTAAAGCATTTCTGAAAATCTAGAATTATTTCCTGAGACTGCATTTTATTATTTAAATAAGTTCTTAGTAAATATCCTCATCGACTTGGAATAAAACCTTTTTTTTTCAAACAGACCAGTCATTTCTATCTTTAGATTCGACAGCTCCTCTTAACCTTCTAAGTAGTTTTGACGAGATACCTCGTCCATCAAGATCTAATCAATTTCGCTAATGACGAGATGTCTCGTTATCAAGATATTGCCGATTTTTTTTATGAAGAGATCAAGATTTTTTCTTTCAAGATCAAGATAAATTTTCTTCTAATGACGACATATCTCGTCCATCAAGACTTGGTCAGTTTTGCTAATTAAGAGATAAATCGTTGAGACAACCACCCATGTGGGTTAAACTATATTTTCCCCCAAAGCTTTTTAGAACATAATTTTATTGAATTCCCTGGCTTTCTGGGATGTAAATATTTAGTTAAGAATTTCATTTTAACAATTTTATGTCTACGTAAAATTGTGTTTCATTTCATCCTATTTTATATTCACAAAACACATTTATTTTTCATTTCTAGTCTTTTATTACGAAAATTAACTTCCTTTTGAAGGAAAAAAAGATTCTACTTCCTATTTGCCTCCAATGTCTGCAGTTTTCTGCGCTAATAATATTGCTTGTTAAGGAGCATACTTCCCACTTCCTCTTTGTATTATTTTCGATCCTTTATATTTTCTTAAGTACTTGGTTACACTAGGGTGTACTTGGCTAAGCAAACATATTTGATGGCAGGGTATTATGAACATCATCCTGATCCATCTTCCTTTGTTCTTATGGATATGATATTGCAATATAATTGAATCCTATTTTCTGAGTAAAGATGAGTTATTGATCTGTATCTCCACTAGAACCGAGCTTTTGACGTGAACACATCTTTAGGCTAATCATGGTTAGTAAAATCAACGGCTATACAGTTGTAGAAGATAACAAGCCCTCTATATGTTGTTCATGGCTTGTTAACGAAATAAAAATTTTATCACCAGACCAGAGAGGGGACTTTCGAGGCCCAAGTCTTTCCCCGAAAATTTTGGATTCTTATTTATATCTGTCATTGCGATGTAGTTGGTACAAGTGACCTGTATAATTAAAATTTATTTATTTATAACAAATCTATTTACATTAACAGGGGATGTGGCTCTAAAATAATGTATAGTGCTTCCATGCATTTGTACAAATAATTTGCGCTGAAGCAAAGAGATAAAACTAGTCGAAAAAATTCCCTAAATGGCAAAAAGTTCTAAAGATAACAAAAACGAAAAGTTCTAAACACATTTCTAAATGCTTCCACAACTAGTCCCTAAAGAGTAAAATAAAATTAATTAGAATACAAAGAGGTAGGTAGGTTTTTATTAACGTGGCACTGGTGCAACACAACGGACTATTGGCGACGGTCCGGGATCAAACCCGAAGGGAAAGATCGAGGATAACACCACGTAATTTTGAACCTCTGTCAGATGACGAGGTCACCCCTGAGCTGGCACCCCACTCTCCAAACCAAAATACAAACTCATTGTAATTCTCCTAGAAGCAAGATATCAATGCGCGCGTGCAAACGATAATTATTTGGCAGTCGTGCAAGCAATAACTATATGGCATGTGGAATGAACATCTTTTTTCAAAGAAAGCATTAAAAGTACATAAAAAATAAGAAAACTTTTGTGATATTAAATTTATAAAAAATTAGTATTAGATTAGTTGTTTTTATTCGATCAATCATTTGCAAATAAATATGGTAATATAAAAGGGAAGACATCTATTTGTCATTGACATAACGTTCGTATATATTCGCGTATCTACACATTACATCAATGGTTCGAGAAGTGACAAAGAAATAAAAAATGAACTTCAAGAAACAAAATTTGAATGTTAACTTAATGTTATTTTGTCAGTGAAAATTTAAAATCTTTAGATGATATAAAGATTAAAAACAGGTGAAAAACGGTCAACTGCTATTTAGGTGGAGCAAAGCGTAAACCAACATCACCCAGAAAACAACGAGAGGAAAACGCGAGTTTAAATATGTTGATGAACAGGTGAAAATCTTAGTTAAATTGATAGAAAAAATGGAAAACCTTCAAAACAATGACCAATAAAAGAATAAAAACAGTAAAAGATCGTAGAATTCATATCGGTGGAACAAGAAGTCTACCATCATCAGAACAGAAATGATCCTAATAATGTTATCATAAATACCATAAATATGTCATACAGATTAATTTACGAGTAGACGAAAATCTCCAATTTTGAATTCGTTTACTGATAGAAAAAGGAATACAAAATGTCAGATACGAATAAAAGGATAACGGCACGATAAAATACAAATACCAGATACAAAACAAATTATCCCTCAGTTTGATAACACGACAGCCAATAGTTATGAAAACGTTCTATTTGTACATTAAGGAATAAAAATAGATAGGGATGCTAATATTTACCTTCAAAATCAATTTCGAATAATCTAGTCAGTAAAATAAAGGATAATGTATTTAGAGCACATTAGTAAAACAAACGAGACTTCCATACAAACCCTGGTATTTGCGAGTCATTCAAACAAATATAAATTGATATTTGAGTTATTTTAAACTATTTTAGATTTCATTATTATACTTTGTGTCTGGTATGACATGTGAGTCTGTTTCACACTAATATGATTGGAATAGCTTCTCTTTAGGACTTAAAACTCTATCTTTGTAAAGAAATAAAATTTTTAATCGTGCCTAGACATAAATGATGCATCCTGACTAGAAAAATTCAAAACGATACGAAGGTAGGTAGGCAGTTAATTAACGTCACACTGAAGCAACTCAACGGGCTATTGGCGACGGTCCGTGATCAATCCCGATTAAAACGATACGAAATCGTTATTAATATTATTGTTAAAGAAGTATATATCGGAGTAATCCTTTCCTGTGTCAAGAAAGAAATCTATTACTTCCAAAAAATTTTTAACAAAAAGATTAATTTTAGGGTATGGTAGTTAGTTGGTAGGTAGTTAATTAACGTCGCACTGGAGCAACACAATGGGCTATTGACCACGGTCCAGGATCAATCCCGAAGGGAAAGCTCCGAGGACAGCACTTCATAATTTTTTACCTCGTCAGATGACGAGGTCAGCGTCTGAGTTGTCATACCAATCTTAAAAACTTCCATACCACGCTAACGTGAAGACATTGGAGCCACGACAGACTTAACGTGCATCAGTGTATGATCAACCTGGATATTTGAGGCCACGATGGGTTTAATATGCACCAGCCCCTCGTACAGGACCTCGACAGAAGGGTTTTAATATTTTTATAAGCGTTAGCCTCTTCTAGCCTTCTTAACTGTTCTAATGGAAAGACTAAAGTGTATATATCTTATACATTTGTATGTACAAATTAATTCAAGGGACATTTCAAATCATAACTAGATCATATCACTTCTATAAATAAGATATACGTGTTCTTTATAGAGAAAAATCGATCCCAAACTAAGTTAACTTTAAAAGTATTCAGTTCTACAGAATGAATATTTCACAAATATACCAAGGAGAATGTTTTCGCTTTATTGCACCAAAATCAGTTTTGTTTTATAAGGTGCCTTCTATCTTATAACATACATATATATTGCTTCAATTCTAAAAAACGATGTAAACAGAGAATTGGTCGTGCGTGTAATGTCCATTTATTTAAGCTGTCTCTCACAATTTATCTCTTCTGTAGACAGAAGGAGGGTTTAAGCGAAGAGAACCCGGTTCCAAAACTATTCTATAAATTTCTTTGTGCCCATTTCATCTACTTTTCTTTTTTAAACAAGTCTGTTTACTTTCAATTTCTCTTCGCTTAAACTTCATTTCTTTCATTATATATTGCAGCGAAACTTTTCAAACTATATAAGATTCATAAGTAGCTACTTGATGCGATTTTTCTTAGGGAATTTTCTGAAGTCACGAAGAGTAGTTTTATAAAATAACTGACACTGGCTAGAGAGTCTAAGAGGCTGTCCTGGGGTGTCTACCTTCTTTTGACTGGTCACGACAACTTGAACAAAATTGCATCGAACTAGTTGACTTTTCAGTGTATTCTTTGTGAGCTCTCTAATATAGGTAGGTAGGTATTTTATTTAACATCGCACTGGAGCAACACAATGGGCTATTGGCGACGGTCCAGGGTCAAACCCGAAGGGAAAGATCAGAGGACACCACGTAATTTTGAACCCCGGTCAGATAATGAGGTCATATCTGAGCTGGCACCCCACTCTCCAAACTTCCACACCAAGCCAACGTCATCTGACCGTGTTTCAAAATTACATTATGTTGTCCTCGGTTCTTTCCCTTCTGGATTGATCCCGGACCGTCGCCAATAGCCCGTTGTGCTGCTCCAGTGCGACGTTAATTAAAATACCTACCTACCAACATTAAATAAACATTCCAAGTAATAAATTTTTCGATATTACCAATTTTATACTTACTAGCAGACCCATGCATAACATCTGCGTTACAGTTTCTCAATTGTTCCTATTTATGATGATCTTCTAAGTTGGGGAGCAGCCCCTCCGCCCCAAGACTAGCTGAAGTCACTTGGGAAAGCCCCAAGGAGTTCTAGCAGTGGTCTCGACAGATACGAATGGGAATCGTTTTTCACAGGTTGTGAAAACCAAACTTCGAACATCACTTGTAGACCATAGAGATTTTGGCAAAACTTTCTCACCTGTGTTCTTATGAGACCAGAGGTAGGTATTCTTCAGGTCAACCTTACATGGACCCCCTTGGTGTTCTATAAATCGGGGGACGGATAGAGCATTGACTATGTTTATTCATCCTATCATTTATAGCCTGTCTCGGGCATAAGCTTGTAAAGCGTCGGTGAAATTTCTACATAGGAATCTGTTTGACCACTAGCTTGCGTAGAACAGAAATCGACGTTATTCGTTCATTATAGAAAGGCAAAAACGGATATAAACACTATAAAATTGACATTACGGAATAGATTCGTCAATTTTGATCACTTTAAATATGTTTCATTTAAGCGATAGAGCTGCATAATATTACTAAATCTACACGAAAGTATTCGCCACTGTAATGAAACTCCTCAGAAACTGATACAACAGATTGGAAGCAATGAGAAAAGTAAATCTGTGTGAAGTTTAGTCAAAAAATGCCGAATCGCCTTTGAACAAGAAACTTCATTAAATTGAAGTCGACGTTCAGAATCTAATTGTGGTAGCATGACAAAGGCGTGATTTTTGCTGCGCATTGGAAATAATAATCAACACCAGTAAAAGTAAACTAAACGCTGTTATACATTTTTGGATAATTTTAGTTTATTTAGAGGTTTCAAATCCATTTATGTGGATTTTGATGCTGTATTCCTTATAAATGGATAGAAATAAGATTTCAAATGTAACGACACTGCCATCAATGGATAAGTAATAAAAAGTTTAGCGAAGTTTGTCATATAAACTGACCTTGGGTCCTGGAAGTCAGATGATTGATTACACTAAGCCAGAAACCTAATATTTAACCCTCAGAGTAGTTTCAACGAGATATCTCGTCCATCAAGATCTGAGCAGTTTTGCTAATGACGAGATACCTCATCGTCAAGATACTGTTGATTTATGATGACGAGGTCAATATCTGCTCAGTCTTCTTTTAATGACGAGACATCTTTTCCATCAAGATCTGGTCAGTTTTGCTAATGGCGAATCCTTCTAGCGGTTTTCTCGATACCCGTCGAGACAACCGCTAGGAGGGTTAAAATTGTTACTTCTAGAAAATCGAAACATTTCCACTGCTTTTTTAACCCTTCTTTTCTCGTACCTCATTAATCTTTTATAAGACAGTCAGTAAATATCACGATTTAAAAGTTTAGAACACTTGGATTCCAATGCTTAGTTAAAGAAAATAACCTCTAAGTAGTTAGTTGTAAAGAATATTTTAACTATACCCAAATAATCCTTGATTTCCAATCGAAAAGTCTTGAGTTGACAAACGAAAACGGCACGTTGAAAACTGATAAAAAAAGTTTCCTATACCTCGATTGATTTAAGTTACACCACTTTACTGTCCAATGTGTGTTTTTCATTCCACAACACATGGTCGAAGCAAATTATCTCCCAACTATGAACAAGGACAAAATCTTCGACGAAGTCTCATAACTTTATCAATTAACCGCGTAATTACTTTAGCGGGGAAAAAACCTGCTTATTTTAATTCATTCAAAATCTTTATAATTGAAATAGCTTTAAAAGTTCTATGCAAAGTGTTCTACGTACATCCTTGATTTGTTATTGATTTGAACATCATAGAGTAGAATAAAACATAGTGTGTGTTTTATTTTACTAGACAGACAATATATTATATTGTCTGTCTAGCTATAACGATATTGTGAGCGCGTGCCATCTTTCCATGCATTTAATTTTTATTGCGCGAGTGCAAATACTACTTTCGTATTTGTAACAGTTATTTTTATATTTATTAATCACGTCCAAACTATAATATTAGTCAATATATTTTTTTAATTATGCATACTCAAACTATGATATTGTGACAGTATTTTTTATTATGCTGTGCAAACTATAATTATGATATGGAATGTGGCACAAAAAGAATTTGGAATTTAGAAGAATTGGAGACGGAGTGAAAAAGAGTTGATCGTTCTTTGTAATTTTGTATCGTCTTTAGTTTCCTTAATAAATGTTTCATTTTTTAATAAGCTTTAGTCTCCATTTATGAACCAAAAATCTTATCTACAATTATTTAATGTAATCGAACTGATATTCTGGTCATCCAAGAAGTGAATAGAGTGAGTTTTCATCTCCAAGGTGAATTTGACTCGGATAACCAAGCAACGTTCCGACAGATATTATTCTATTATATCTAGAAAAATGTTGATATTAACTATTTCATATTCATTCGCCTTCTCATATTTCTCGTCAACCACAGTAAAATCTTAATATTGTAATGGTTACTGTTTAGAACTTTTACTTCAACTTCGGAGTGGAAGTTATGTTCAACGATTTCTATCTCAGAAACCTTATCGCAATCTTTAAATACTTCAAAATTGACTAATACACGCACTATCCTACACGACATAAGCTCAGATGTTAACCTCGTCATATCACTGTGCTCCAAAATTGAGAGGAGTTGTCCTTTCCCTTCCGGATTGGTCTCGGACCGTCGTGAATAGCCCTTGTATTACTCCAGTGCGACGTTAATTAACTTCCTTCCTACACGACATACCAGAACCAATTTAATGTTGTTTACTTTGTAAGAATAAATATCACAAGTTTATATTTGTTCTTGGAAAAGGATCGATGATAAACTATATGAAGCCATTTTGTTCTCTGTTTCGAAATATTTCTACATCAAAGATAGTTTGAAAGTAGGTGGTTCATATACAGCAGTCTAGATAATTGGTACTTCAAAACTTTAATACTTCGACTAAGATCTGGAGCTAAACCTTTAAAAAGTTCAATTTTCTGAAAACTCCCTTACAATGGGTGTTTTCAAGAGAAGTTTATGATCTTCTCCACACATGTACAATAAATGTATAAAAAATTCTACCTAAGCGTATAAATACTTGCAAAAAGATGGAATTTCTAATATTAATATTTGCCTACACCTTTGCAATTGTTTAACTCTCCAAGTGGTTTCGACGTAATATCCCAACCATCAAGATCTGGCTAATTTTGCTAATGATGAAAGGATATTACCGATTGTTTTTATGATGACGAGACCAAAATCTGGTAAATTTTTTTCTAATGACGAGATATCTCGTCCAACAATATCTAGTCAATTTGTTAATGACGAGATACCTCGTTGAGACAACCACCAGAAGAGTTAAGAAGGCAGTTCCCGCGATTTAAGAAAAACTGCAAGTCTTATCCACTGTCACACACAAATTTCTATGGAAATTAATTACTCCATATTCTATGAAATGAAGTGAAATTTTAATAAAATATTGTGTACTGTGCTACATGACACTAATCCACATGGTAAATACAGCTGAATTCGAAATAGCTTTGTTTAAATAACTTTTTTTAAAAATGAATTACTCGAAATAATAAAAATCCTTGTTTCATTCTGTTGGCCATCTAAATCAGATACCTTTAAATGTAAAACCAGTTAATACATTGTTTAAATAAATAATCCTGTATAAATAATATCTTTATCACTGCATTTTAACATTTGAATATTCATTAATTAAACTATCTTGAAAGCTTTCGTTTTTCATAAATAATCACTGGGGAGAAAGATTTTATAACGTACTAGGTTCTCTAGGTTCTAAGTGAAACAAACCGTATACAACCATGACGCTTTTGAACAGTTACTGTATATGTAAATTAAAGTTGAAGCATCCATTTTTAAATTTCATAATCATGAATACTATGAAAGGGGTTTTCAATGTAAACAAACATCAGACGGTCTGGGAAAGTTTTATTTTTCTGTTTAAAATGTTCTCGCATAATACATTTGGGGATTACCTTACCTTACAATATAATTTATCACCAGTTCGGCAACGTTTTGGGATTTAATCTAATTGGTTTTTGACCAGTCAACTATCATATATCAATTCGCAATTCATTCTTCGGAATGTTTATTGACGAAGTGCTGAAATCGAATTCGAAAAAAAGTCATGTTCAGAATACGTGCATGAAACACGTACTGCCGAAGAAACACTACAGCCATCTATATCTAACTTGATAAAAATGCCCCTCAAAGTTTCAGACTGAAACATCGCCATCTGAACGTGGTTCAAAATTACGAGGTGTTGTCCTAGGATCTTTCCCCTTTGGGGTTGATCCCGGACTGTCGCCAATAGTCCATGACATTGGTTGCGTTGCTTCAGTGTGACGTTAATTCAAATACCTACCTACCGTACTGAAAAATTTATTAAAAATTATATAGAATGACAAATTGCGAACGAAATTTTCTGTTTTTTGAACAATAAATAACTTTAATAAGTATAATTGAATGTCGTGAGATTTTCGAATAGTAATCTTTTGCTTTTATCTTACAACCCACGTAGAGACTAAATAGACACATCTATTGGTTGAAGAATCCTTAGATTTTATTGGTCAAAACATCAAAAACTGGTTAGAAGTCCTACAGGGTAGGTAGGCAGGTAGTTAATTAACGTCGCACTGGAGCAACACAACAGGCTATTTGCGACTGTCTTGGATCCTGAAGGGAATATCCAAGGACAACGCCTCGAAATTTTGAATCACGGTCACATAACGAGAACACCTGGAAGTCATGCAGGAAAAACTGCAAGTTGCACGGTGGAATAATCCTTCCATGACCTTCAGAGTTAATCCTCTGAGCATCACGATATTTTTTAGAAGTGTAGTGCCACTTTTACTCCACAATACGCATAATTCAAAATAATATCTATTGGTTGAAAGAATCCTAGGAAAGATTATATTGATCAAGAAGATCAAAACTGGTTAGAACTCATGTAGGGAAGACTGAACGTATATGCTTATGAAACCCTCAGAGGGTTAAAGTGCAATAAGTATTAGTTGAATAAGAGATTTCCCTTAGAATCTAGTAATCCATGACTTGGATTTTCAAGATTTGCCATAAATAAACTACCTTGACCACGGGAGGCTATAGTATGACAGGTCCATAAAGTGTGATCGTTGACATATTGGAATATATTTTCGTCAAACTGCTACCTATAAACATAAAATGCAAAATTTTGACTCTAACGTCACAGTCAGGGAAACAATCAATGGTAAATGAGTTGTAAAAGAACACCAAATTGCTAGCATTCTGCAATCTCTGCAAATATTAGTTGCTTAGGGGACTTCCCTGAGCAACTAGTAGTCCCTGAAAAGTTGTAAAAACACCGAATTGCTGGCGTTCTGCAATCTTCACAAGTATTAATTACTTAGGGGACTTCCCTGTTCAACTAACACCTCATGAATTTGGTTTTTTCAGGATTTGCCATAAATAAAAGATTATTTAGATCACAGGACATTTCCATAAAGTGTGATATCGGTGAAGAATTTGCATATATCTTTGCCATACTGTTACATATGAACTCCGTATATAAAATGCAATATTGCGACTCTAACGTCGAAGTCTGGAAACTAAACAAATGTTACAGGAGTTGTAAAAACACCGAATTGCCAGCATTCTGCAATCTCCGCACATTCGGACATTCTTCGAATACATCCTCCCTCCAAAGGTAAACGGAAAATATATATCCCACGCATTATGCCCAAATGTGTATCACTCTCCCATTGAGAAGCACCGAGATTTAGAACTCCATATTCAATCCGAAACTTGGATTTTACGCAGCTAGGCCTGCACAATAAAGCCAGAAGAAGAAAATACATATTTCTTTATTTTTTATATTCCCGCCAACTCCCTATCCGGGAATTTTTGTGTGTGCTGAGGCTTAGGGAACTATTTTCAAAGCTCGATATTAGCCCCGCGAGTCTCCGTAGAAAAAGAAAAAGAAAACCAGGAAAAGGACTCGACGGATAAGACGTCAAATCCCGAAATATTTACTGTTACCCCCGGATTCCTCCACTTTTTCGCCAGATGCATTTAAGCTTGGCTCCTGGAAAAAAGAGGGAAGGGGGGTTCTGCCTATTGGAAAAGGGGACCTAAATTCCGACCTCGTTTCGATTTCAATTTGTTGTGCGGAATGAGTCACGTTTTCCATATGAAATTCGAGGGGAAACGGTAAGATGGCTAAGGCCCTCCACCATTTGGATTATGGTGTTGATTCGGCAGGAAAATAA